>CAIGQV010019070.1:26184297-26204620 GCA_903798115.1 Danio jaintianensis | reverse complement strand
TAAAGCCAAAGAGCATGAATGGATAATTTTTTAAACCAAAGAGCATGAATGGAGCATTTTTAAAGCTAAAGAGCATGGATGGAGTATTTTTTAAACCAAAGAGCATGGATGGAGCATTTTTAAAGTCAAAGAGCATGAATGGATAATTTTTTAAACCAAAGAGCATGGATGGAGCATCTTTTTAAACCAAAGAGCATGGATGGAGCATGAATGAATCTGCCGCCTTGGATATTTGAGGTTAGTGCTGGAAGAGCTTGTCGAGGCATGGGTAAACTTGCTACCGTCTGCTGTAGTATGAAGAGGCAAAGGAGTCTCTGCCATTTGCTGGAAGCCAAGGCATGCTGCCACCTAATGCTGGGGGGGAATCAGGGAGAGAGAGGAATTGGGGGGCTTACAGCTAGATGCCAGTAAGCTGGAAGAGTCATCACTTGTCATCAGGAGACCGGGGTGTTAAGGCCAATCACTGGCAAATGTAAGTAAGGGTCTCTCAGTTGGCAGAGAACCAACTAAATATGTACTAAACATTGTTGGTTTCAAAACCTAGAAAGAAAAAGGTGCACAATATTATAAAACCCTACAATATTGGAAAGGCCATGATGGACAGTGGGCCCTCAAAATTTATGCGCATCTTGCCATTTCCATTAAGCATTTAGATGTGATATTCCAAAATGCGCATTAAAATAGGTAGATGGAAACATAGCTATTGCCTCCTTTTTTCTCTAAACATTGAACTATGTTATATTGTTGCCAAAACTGAGAGGTAGTATGGACACAATGTCAGACAGTCCTCGTCACTGTGAGAAAGTTTGGGTACCAACAAGCACTGACAGAGCAGAGTCTTAAGGATGGTGCTGGAAGAACTTGCCGGAGGGTGGATGAACTGTCTGCTGTCTGCTGCAGTACAACCCCTGTCTATTTCATTTTCTTTTTATTTACTAACTAAATCTCCATCTTGCTTGGGTACATTTTAGATGAACGACAATTGGTTGCAGTATGTATGTGTAAGTATAATAGATATTGCACTTATTGCGAATATGTGTGTGCATTCTTATCAGTGACGTACAGAGTGCAATACAGTTTTCTTTTTGGTCCAACTTGAGATTTAGTTTTAAACTTCAAACTACTGCTGCTGCTTCAAACTACGTTTTTCAGTGGAATCTAGTTATTTCATGTGAAGGAAAGACCAGAATCTGAGTGTTGGGTAATGGTGGAGCTTAAACAAAAAGCCCCATAATGCTCATTTTTCTAACAATAATTGTAGAAACAAACAATAAATAAACATTTCAGCAGCTTTTCAAAAATTTCCCACAATGGTTAAATATATATACTGCATTACGAATTCTGCAAATGCATTATTAGCAGGGCTCGACATTAACATTTTTGATCACCAGCCACTGTGGCTAGTAGTTTTTCAACATTACTAGCCACTCGCCATTTTCACTACCCACAATTTTGTTGTTGGGAAAATATATTTTTATGCATAAATTGACTTTTGCACGGTAAAATTACTTGATTTAGATATTGTGTCATGTCCACATGACTTTTGTGTGTTGTTTATGACTTTGCTCAGTGGTTTCATGGTGTTGCATTGTAATTAGTTATTATTTCAGGGCTCAACATTAAGGATGTACCTAATTTTCCTCTGGCCACACCGAAAAATAATTAAATATATAAATATTTCTTATCCAAAAATGTTAAATAATTTGAAAATTTCAAAAACTAGCAAAATATATATTATAATATACATACACTCTTTTTAATTCAACAACACTTTTCTTTAAAAAAAATAATAATAATATTATTATCGTCATGTAGCCTATCTAAAACTATGCAAAGTAGTCTGTCCTAGCTAAAGGTCTCCGATCATCAGTTAACTATACATAAATGGAGAGTAATCTATTAAAGCAATATTGCTGTAAAGGATGATAATTAAACCATATTAACAAAAATAACTATAAGCAAAAGAAAGCAGGTGAAAAAACATACCGTGTGCAATAATGAAAGGATGATCACGCGCACACGGTTAACCTTAGGCCCATTAATAATCTGTTCAAAGAATGTTTAAAGCGAAAGCTTTTTTTTAATTTAAATCTCGAGCTCTTGAAAGTGGTGCATGAGCATCGCTTTTTGTCAAGTCTATTTCAAAGAGAACAGATCGCAGCATTGCGTTTCCAGGCACGGTTGCTTCATGCAAGGAAACGGGACCGTGTATGCTTTTAAAAACTCTCACGCATGTGGGGAAACACTAAAAGATAACTAAAGGATTGCCTGTGTCTCACCGTGCATGTGATCCTCCTCTCATTCTGTATTCACCTGCTTTCTTTTGCTTGAGTGAACACAGTTGTTTTTGTCAGTCGTGCTGCTTCTCAATTCTAGAGGTCCATCCTTATTGTTGAACCCTGCGTTTAAGAAAACTACAATTTCAAAATTATTTTCAACCAGCCAAAGTGGCTAGTGGGAGTGGCTGTCTTACCTGCCACAGCCAAAATCTAATCCGCATTTGGCGGATTGACGGGTGTTAATGTCAAGCCCTGATTATTAGGTACAACATACTACACTCAAAAAATTTTTTTTGCTGCTTCTTCAAACTACTTATTTATTATGAGCTGAAACAACACAATTCTGAAGATTCTTTTTGGACAACGTAATTGTTTTATGTTCAATCCACTTAAATTTGTTACATTATTAACTTAATTTGTGTTGGGACAACATGAATGAATTATGTGGAAACCAACATTTTTTACAGTGTAAAATAGTGTAAAATAGTCAAATATGCTGGGTTCCACATAATTCCTTCATGTTGTCCCAACACAAATCGATTAAGTTAACTTAATAGTTTTTACAAATGTAAGTGGATTGAGCATAAACAATTAAGTTGCCCCCAAAAAACCTTAAGAATTGTGTTGTGTCAAGTCATTTTAAATACGTAGTTTAAACAAGCAGCAAAAGTCATTTTTGAGTGTATTATACAGGATGTGGCTATAATATAATTTAAGATCATTAAATCTGAAAACTACATTGTGAGCATAAACACTTGCCCATAAAAATACTGAAATGTACAAAAATGCCTGCAAGCAAGAAAGTAAAGAGTGAATTCTTATAATTATTTACAGTTGCTGTAACCATGTGTATAACATTAACAATGGTAATAATAATAATCATTTTAGTATTCATAATAAAACCTTCAAACATTAAACTGTCAACCTTTAAAATGAGTGGAAAAGTGTCAGGCAGCCCTTCAAGCTTTTCTTTTGTTGACAACAGCTGGTTTGCAATCTCTGGGCGGGCATTTTCAAAAGACGCCTTTGTGTGGAGCAGCGTTTACTCTGAACCGAGTGCTGGATCATGAGCTTCTTGCCTGTAAAAGTACACAGTGCACTTTACTTTTGTCTCTGAAATATACAGCACATATACAGTACTGTGCAAAAGTTTTAGGCCAACATTAAATCTGTTGTTTTACTGATGGTATAATGGATATATGTGACCCTTTACAACAAAAGCAGTCATAAGTGTTTTTTTTTAAACTTTTTTATTTTTTTATTGAAATTTATATAGGGTGAATAAATTATCTTTCAGCTGATGTATGGTTTGTTGGGATAGGCGTTAGGTTAGATTTTGAATTATTTTGGTTTAATTGCTTAAGACATGTGAAAGACAATGTTGGAGAGAGGCTGTTTGTCCTAGTTTGAGCTGCATTTCTAACAGTGTTGTTAGCAATATTGTCTGAATTGATGGAATTGTAAATGTTTAAAAGTACAGATGGGTTTTAATTCATTATGGCTTCCTTCTGGAAAGAACTTCAGTGGTAATAGTTGTCATTTTCAGCATGATAATGATCCGCTAATTGCAGCGAAATCCTATTTGGAGAAAGAAAACAGCTGATGAAACACAGACAGTCATGAAATGGCCTCCTCTGGGTCCAGACCTGAATATTATATAGGCTGCATGAGATCACCTGGACAGAAAAAGAAAGACACGACACTCTACAGCTAAAGAAGACATCTGGGAAGTGCTAAAAGAAGCCTGATATTACACAGCACATTATTTCAGAAAATGTCAGGACAATTAGAACAAAACAGTTCAAGCTGTGCTTGGTGCCAAGGGAAGCCACATTAAACATTGAATTTTGCTTGAAGAGTGCTGTTGTTGTTCTTTGTACATATGTACTATATTTTCTGTTTGTTTTTAATAAAGAGACTGATTAATTATATATTGTCTTAGGCCAACAAAGCTGGTATGCTGCTTAGGACTTTTGCACAGTACAGATTTTGCTCTGAATGAATGGCTATTAGCATGGTGTGAAGAGCAGAAGCTGCTCTTTGCCAATAACTGAAATCTTTTCTGGTAGCATCCTAGGCTTTTCCGTGCTGATGGTCTGCACCCCAGCAGAGCTGGAGCTGAAATCCTGTTGGACAACATCTCCAGGATGCTTCGTTCTGTCTGACTAAAATTCACATTTTAGCCATATAGACTCTTGCTTGTCCCACTTAAATCACAGTAATGCATATCTGGCTAACCCCATAGAGACCATGTCTGTTCCTCGTATTATTAGATCAAGAAGTAAATTTACTATGTATTCTAGAAAAAATCTATTAAGAATCAAACCAGAAAAACTACAAAAAAGTGAAAATATACATTTTTTAAAGCTTGGTCTTCTAAACATCAGGTCACTAGCACATAAAAGCACTTATTGTAAATGAAATAATAACAGACAATAATCTTAATGCACTCTGTCTCACTGAAACCTGGCTGGAACAAAATGACTATAGTAGTGTAAATGAAGCCACTTCTTCAGGATTCTTATATAAACATGAGGCTCGTCAGACTGGTCGTGGTGGTGGAGTTGCATCAATCTTTAGTGATATTTTTAATGTTAATCAGAGAAACGGACTTATGTTTAATTCTTTTGAAGTACTGGCGCGTAATGCTATGCTTCCCGATATTAAGAAAAAAGCCATGTTATCTCTCTCTTTAAACACTGTATATACACCCCCCCCGGACCCTATGTCAATTTTCTAAAAGGGTTTTCTGATTTTATTTCTGATTTACTAGTTAAAACTGATAAAATACTAATTGTAGAAGATTTCAACATCCACATATATGACACTAATGATACATTAGGGCTCGCGTTAAAGCCAAACTTTGTTGGTCCAACCCATCGATTAAAGCATACATTAGATCAAATTTTTTCTCATGGAATTGAGGTCATTGATGTAGACATTATACCACAAAGTGATGATATAATAGACCACTACCTCTTATTATAAGCTGTGTTTACCTGAAATTAGCAGATCTGCACAGATATATTGCCCTGGTAGAACTATTGTCCCATCCACTAAAGATGAATTCACAAATAACTTACCTGATCTTTCTCTATTTCTAAATGCACGCGCAAACGCAAATGACCTTGATGTAGTAGCACACTAAATACTGTGGCACCCTTCAAATTAAAAAAGGCTAGAGAGAATAAAACTACACCATGGTATAACAGTCATACTCGCGCTCTCAAAACAGCAACTCGTGCCCTGGAACGTAAGTGGAAAAACTAAATTAGAGGTCTTTAGAATTGCGTACAAAGATAGTATGTCCAGCTATAGGAGGGCTCTAAAATCCGCCAGGGCTGAGCACCTCCGCAAACTGATAGAAAATAACCATAACAATCCTAGATTTTTATTTAACACCATTGCTAAATTAACAAATAATCTGTCATTTTTGTAACAAAATGTCCCACCGCAAATTAGTAGTGATGTTAGATGATAGAAGATGTTAAACTTTCTGCACCACCTTATATTTCAGATTAATTTAACATTCCACTAAATCAAAATAACCTACAGTGCTTCAAAACCATAGAACAAGAAGAAATATGTCTATATTTAAATATGTCTAAAATAGCTACATGTATGTTAGACCAAATTCCAACAAAATTACTGAAAGAGTTGCTACCTGTAGTAGGAGAACCTCTTCTTAATGTTATCAACTCTTTTTTACCTTTAGGCCATGTTCCAAACCCTTTCAAGCTAGCTGTTATTAAGCCTATTATTAAGAAACCACAACTGGACCCCAGCAACTTAGCTAATTATAGGCCTATTTCAAATCTTCCATTTATGTCTAAAATACTAGAAAAAGATGTTTCTGCCCAATTATGCTCCTTTCTACAGATGGACCAGGCCATATCCTGAGCTGATGCTGCGTCGGTCATGGAGGAGCAGAGAGCATGAGACTGATTCCTGAAAGACCACAGTGACAGACGAGTCTTCGCATTGATCCCATGGGCCAGCACAATCACCCGTCGGTGACCTACTCACACCTGCAGTTCTCCACAATGGACGTCCAGTGTCCTCCAGCCTCCAGCACTTAGACTGCAGCTCCGCACAGGAAGTTTGGCCAGAGGAGAAATGGTCGTGCCCAATTGAGGCTGGTTTCTCTCAAGGTTTTTTTTTCCTTCACTTTTGTCAATTGGTGAAGTTTGTTCCTCGCCACTGTGCCAATGACTTGCTTGGTTTGGGACTTGTGGAGCTGCGCATCGATGGATTTGCTCTTCAGTGTTTGGACTTTCAGCAGTTAAATTTAAACCACACTGAACTGAACTAAACTGAACTTAAACTTTGAAAACTGGACTGACACAGTTTCAATTTACTAGAACTTCTATGTTAAGCTGCTTTGACACAATCTACATTGTAAAAGCGCTATATAAATAAACATAAATTTTATTCATATAATTACATGACAATACTTGGTAAAACTCACAAAAATCAGTTTACTAAAATAACCAATTGTCCATCAGTTACAATAATAACCAAGCAAAAATAATAAACCGCATTAATAAGACCTTATTAAATACATCAGTTTGTTTCCTGGTAGTGACATCAAAACAGTGTTCTTTTATTAAATGAATCATTAAAAACTGATTGAGAATGACTAAAGCTCATATATCCTATCATAAGTATTTTTCACATATATTGTCAGCATTTTGATTATACCACTTCTACACAAAACGCTTGACATGAGAAATCATTTTTAGAATTTGTTGCATAAAGAGTTTGAATTATATCACTGCAAGCAGTTGCTATGTCTGAGTGTGTTTAAATCCACATTAAGGGCACATTGTTGTCACATATCAAAAATGTGCAATGCTATAAACCAACAAAAAGCTGGTTCATTACATGTTAGGTGAAATCAGCATATCTAGTTGTGACAATCAGTTTCTGCTTAGATCGTTTAATAATAATTAAAAAAAAAATGTTTAAAGGGATAGTTCACCCAAAAATGAAAATGTACTCACCATTTACTCACCCTCAAGGGGTTATAGACCTTTATGAGTATCTTTATATAAACAAGATATTTTGAAGAAAACTGAAAATATGTAACCATTGACTTCCATGGAAGTCAATGGTTTCAGGTTTTCAGATTTCTTCTAAATATCTTCTTTTGTGTTCAACACAAGAAAGAAACTCATAAAGGTTTGAAACAAGTGAAGGGAGAGTAAATGATGATAGAATTTTCATTTTTGGGTGAACTATCCCTTTAACACTTTTACATGATCACATGCATTGGTGGCTTATTAAGCATATTCAGGTTAGAGGATCAGATCACACAAGAGTTAATTCTGTTGAACAAAAAAAGAAGATACCATTGACATAAGAACGACTATTGTTACCAAAGTATCTATTTTTTTCTGCGTTCAACAGAAGAAAGAAACTCAAAATAAGTTTGGGACAAGTGAAGGGTGAGCAAATGGCAGAGATTTTCTTTTTGGGTGAACGATCCCACTAAGAACGTACATGTTCAATAACTTGTTAAATACCACTTGACGAATTTATGCCTGAGAGTTTGCTTAGAAAACGTACAAATTTTACTATAATCAGTAACTTTCAGCAAGTGAGACATTTAAGTGAAACAGAAAGACTAACTTTTTCAAGTAGCATCTTGTCTTTTTCACAGTGAATGACATTATCATAGCTTTTTTTTCCTCCCTCACACATTGGCAGAGTGTAGCAGAACAGCTGTGGTGATGAACTCATCCTGGGGCGCTAACACCTTTGCTGTAAGGCGAACGTCTCAACATGTCCTGTTCGGACACAACAAAACTGCTTACTCCCAAGAGCCGTTCCCCGCAGGACCAATGGCCTAGTGCCAGCTCCTTTACATCTGCTGTCCAGCTCTGAGTACAACTGGACACATGCCGAGGGCTTGGACTCGCCTCTGTTTTTAGACTGAATAGGTCTGACATGTTTTTGCATTTCTCCGATGACTGTTTGTCAGGCAGATGCGGAAACCAGAAGTCACTGTCAACGGAAGTGTGCAACTTTCCCCCTTCAAACCATTAATTTGCAAGATTTTTGCTGGCTGTCAAGTTCAGTTGGCTTTTCTACAGTCAACTGAATGAAAGTTTTAAGAAGCAACTAACTATAGCTAGTAATGCCACACAGAGCTGGGTATTAAACATAGAAATTTTAGTCATAACTGGTTACAATTGACATAACGTAAATTGTAGTTATTAATGTAATCTAGATTACATATTTTAGGTGATGTAATCCAACTACATTGTAGATTACTTTTGACCTAATTTATCCCACATGAAGAAATACTATAGTAATTTATTGAAAAATCCATTTTTTTTAAGTAAAGTAAAATACTTTACGAATTAATGATTAAGAATTAATGCATTGTGATAATCTGATAGTTGCACAACAAATATAGTAATATAAACAAATGACCAAATACTGTAGTTTTCTACTAGGGTATATTATACGACAATACACCACATTTATTACAGTTCATCAGTTCTCTACTGTTAATTCTACAGTATGCTATGGCATTTTTTTTTTAGCAAATTATTGTAAATACTACAATATATACATTATAATGCACTTTACTATGGTTTAAAAACATAACATTTACTACAAACTACTATATAATTGTTTTTTGGAATTTAGAGTCATAATGTCAATTGAATAAATAGTGTTAATCTAAATAAAACACTTAAACATAAACAAAAAAGATGAAGTAATGTGTTTACCTGAATGCCAGTGACCATCAGAGAACTGTGGACATGCAAATGTGCTGTTAAATGTGTTGTTAGATCTTTGGTAATGACTGAACACATCTGGGAAACTTATTAATGCTACTAAATGAAAGGAAATTTATTATGTAGTGTAACGAGGGGTTTAAAACCAAATATTAACAATATTTACATAGCATGGCAATATATGCTGTTTTAGAAGATTCTAACCTAACAAGCTACTGCAGTTTTCTGTTGTTTTACTGGTCATCTGTATAACACTGGAGTCGTGTCATTTAGCTCTGTGGTAACTAATGGCAGTCTACCATCAGAAAAAAATAATAATAATAAATTGCTGCTAAATAAAACACATGATTTCACAAGTATATACATTGTTTTAAAACACTGTAGCCATTACAGTGAGAACTATATCTTGTTCCTAAAACAGCCGGTTGTATTAGTCAACTGCATGTTAGCTAGAAGCTAGTTAGTTACATTTGTGGTCATGACTGTGCAGTATGAGAAACCAACTAGCAATGCTACTAAATCACCTCCATGTTTATGCAACATATGACAGTAGCTTAGCATTTGTAAACACTGTAGACTTTCCGGTAAGAACCTCTAATAACAGTACATGAAAAATGATGTACTAATATGTAAACTAAACATTACTTTATTATCAACTAATGAGTTAAGGCATGTGCTAATCAAGAACTAATGTTAACTACAACATGAGTTTATGTGTGAATAATGGTTACCTTAATAACTTGTTAGTTCATGTTTGTTAATTAATGTATTAACATTTTAGTTTTAGCTAAATGTAACTAACATGAACTTATGACCTGTCAATGTATCTTTATGTCATCACTTTACTTGGAGGGGCACATTAGCATTAACTCATTCTTAACTACTCATGAACTACTGTGTTTAAACTGTTAATTTGTATGTAGGCAGAACACTATATAATATTTTCTATACATAGTTTTGCTATGTAAACACACACTAGATGGATGTGCATAACTGTTACGTTTAAACACAGGAGTGCATGAGTAGTTGAGATTGAATGAGTTAATGATAATGTGCCCCTCCAAGTAAAGTGATGACATAAAGATACATTAACTAAACTTAGATGCATTTAGCTAAAACTAAAGTGTTAATTAATACATTAATTAACAAGCATGAACTAACAGGTAATTAAGGTAGCCATTATTCACACATGAACTCATGTGACTCATGTTGTAGTTAAAGTTAGCTCATGATTAGCACATACCTTAACTCGTCATTAGTTCATAATGAAGTAACGTTTAACCAGCTCATTCTGAAAACGTACCGTCTGGAGAGCGCCAAACACGTCCCAGGAGCTAGGTTTTTTTTGCAGTTTTTGTTTTTGCGAATCCACCAGAGGCCGCTATCAACTGACTGACCGATCGACTGACCCACCTTCCTCCTTCCCTAAAGCCAACCAATGGTGTTTTCAAAAGCATCGATTGACCCGCCCACCCACTTCCCTAAACCCAACCGACAGTTTTCTAAAGAAATCCAAAAAAGGAAAAGCCCCTGATTTTTACCATGTTTTCAGATTTTACCACATTCTCCCTGTTATTTACTTGTTTATTTTATTTTTTGGCTTCTGTTTTTGTCTTACCTGATTTCTGGAATCGTTCTTTGCCAGACTCAAACCCCGTCGTCATGGTCATCTCCTCTCTGCATCTCAAGTCCGCCAACGCACATGGCGAGCTAACTGGACAAACTGGTAGCATAGGAAAAGCCATCCATACGGAGGTAAGTGGTCAGCTGGTAAGCACGAAAAGGAACGGCGTCATACCGCCCCATATCGTTCATTTTAAAAACGAAATGCAGCCATACATACTTCTGGCTACATAATTTGCAATGTCCAGAATTGTACTGTATATAGGGCTACGTTTTCAGAATGAGCCTATGTTGATTTTACTGGTAAACTGCATGTTACTTACTATAAGTAATTAGCTAGATCTGTGATAATGAGTGTACAGTATCAGGCGCAAACTAACCACAACTAGTGTAGCAAATAAATTGCAGTTGCATGTTTAAATATGTAATAAAATTTGGCAATAATGTAGCAATGCATGCAGCACAGCCCACACTTTCAAAACAAAACATTTTGCTAGTTTTATTTTTTATTTTTGTTCAATAAATAATGGTGTAAACAGTTCATTTAGTCCTTGCACAGTATTTTTACATATTTGTGGTCATTTTGTCCTGTTATTTTAATGCTGTCACCCTAACTAAAATTCATATTGTTTTGAGCTACAAAAAAACACTGCTCTAATTGCTAAAATAAATCATCTGCTATCTTATTTTTTAAATAAAAGATTTTGCAGCCTTAATAGCTTCAATTTAGCTTTTTTGTGTATTGTGTATATTGTGTATTTAGTGTAGCTTCATGTTCTAAAGAGCTGCTTGATTCTAGCTTAAGTGTTTTAAATTAGCTTGTATCTTAATGGCCAACTGCAGTAGCTTTCCTAATACTTTTATTCAGACAGTCTCTGCAAGTTACAGTACTTGGTCTCTCGCCTGAGTAAACTGTGACAATTTCCTAATTAAGGCATCCGTAACTTAATTAGCAGTAAGTATAACTTCCCCAACTCTCATTAATCATTATATAAACCTGCACACTGCACCCTTTCCAATAGATTATTCATTCTAGATCTAAAAAAATAATAATTAATAGTCAGGTTTGGTTCCAGTGATTTTGTGGCCTATTTTCTACTTGCTCATTTGTCCAAGGTTAAAAAGGTGAATGAGCATGTTTTAAAGTGTCCCACGTGATATAAGTACTCTCTGCTAGAGACTAGTTTTAAATATTCACTCATAGAGGTAATGCAAGGTCAGAGGGAGGACTGATGTGTTGTTCCCTCTGAAATCCCATTAATTTTCACTCTCACATACAAATGAGTTATTGGGGAAAATTTGTGATTCAAAACACCTTTGCAAAGGTAAACCCAAAAGCCTTGAAGTGTATCAAAATGCAGGATAAAATGTGACCTACCTGTTTCGTGATGATGAAAAGAAAAAGACTTTTATTACCATTCATCACATCTGGTTTCATTTTAATAAAAGAGCATAAGGTCAGCATGAAATGAAAATTGACTGAATTTACGATCTCAAAACACGCCTGTTCTTTTATTGATGGTATCATTTAAGAGAACTGGATTACTCATCAGGAACTTTATTAGGTACACCTCTTAAATTTTTCATTAGTGCAACTATCTAATCAACCAATCCCATGGCAGCAACCCAATGAATGTTGGCCCCTATAATACCAAGCATTGTCTAAAACCCCACAGCCTACCAGAGTATTGTTGCTGACCATGTCCACTCCTTTTCGACCACAGTGATTTTGAATTCTGAAATCTGTACTCTACTAGAACTATGTTAAGCTGCTTTGACACAATCTATATTGTGAAAAGTGCTATATAAATAAACTTGAATTGAATTGAATTTTATGAGACTACTTTGTGTAGGATAATGTGCCATGTTACAAAGCTCAAATATGACAGTGAGTTCACTAAATGCAAATGGCCTCCAGAGTCACAAGATAGATAGATAGTCACCAATAAAGTACCTTTGAGATGTGTTGCAATGGGAGATTCACCCCCTGAGGTTATCAAGATGTTCAAGGTAGAGGTCTTCACAGTGAACCCAAGACCCGAGGACCCGGGACCCATGCATGTTTGGGACTATATTTTAAATGGTCAGTCAGGTCCAGGTTGGGTCACAATATATTGCATAATATATCGGATCTGTGTGTAATACCTGAGTTGATCGGGCTTGGAGAACACCCCATCCACTAGTGATCAGCCGGTAGTACTTTGCATGTGTTTTGTAACCTGCAACTTGTAAAATTAGGATGGGATGTAAGCATGTAATAAGGTAGTTAAAACACATGTATGTGCATTACCTCAGCCACAAACAGGACTCGGTTTCATTTTCAACAGTGGTCAGATCATGGAACTTGAATGTAATACTAAGGCATCAGTTGTTGCCTTGTAAATAATGATATGGACATCAGATGTTTCTGTTTTGGGGATATTTACATCTTTGAATAACAATAAATAAATAAATAAATATACCACTCTTCTGCCTATAGCTAGAGAATATGGCAGTCAAGCAACAGAGTGGTGATGTCATGCACACATGTGCTCTACCGCAGTCAGACAAAATGTTTTATTTTAGCAATATTTAGTTTCGTTTATAACAGTTTGCTGTGCACAAGTTCAGGTCTCATTTTAGAATAACATACGGGTCTGAGTCGGGTCCACGCAGCACATTTAATGGTCTCTTTGGGTTCGGGTCTGAATTTTTGGACTCATGAAGATCTCTAGCTTAAGGTTCAGAGCTGCAGTCTAGGCGCTGGAGGCTGAAGAAGCTGGACGTCCATGGTGGAGAAGCTGCAGGTGTGAGTAGGGCACTGGCAGGCGGTCAGGTTGGCCCGCAGGATCAATGTGGGGACTCGTTTATCACAGTAGTCATTCAGGAATCAGTCTCATGCACTCCATTTCTCCATGACGACCACAGCATCAGCACGGTATACGACCTGGTCCAGGATTATGGATACCTTGGGATTATCTCTTCACAGGTCTTGAATCGCATCAATGGCGCTGCATAGTCTCTAGGGACCTCGGAATGAGTATCCCTGGGGAAAACCACCTGGGGATAGCCTTGGTAGGAATAAGTCAGACTTGTTCCAGGTGCATGTTGGACTCTGACAGGGCTGCTCTTTGTCACCAGTTCTGTTCATTATTTTTATGGGCAGAATTTTTAGGCGCAGCCTTGGACCTGGAGGGTGTCTGTTTAGGGGACCACAGGATTTCATCTCTGCTATTTGCATGATTTTGTGCTGTTGACATCTGGACCTTCATCGTGCACTTGGATGGTTTGCTGCCAAATGTGATGCAGCAGGGATGAGAATCAGCACTTCCAAATCAGAGGTCATGGCTCTTGACTAGAAAAAGTTAATGGAGAGTCCTTGACCCAGGTGGAGGACTTCAAGCATCATGGGTTTTTGTTCACGAGTGAAGGAAAGATGGAATGTGAGATTGACTGACAAATTGGTGCAGTGGCAGCAGCAATGCGGTCCATGTACTGGTCTGTTGTGGTAAAAAAAAGGTTAAAGGCAAAGCTTTCAATTTACCAGTCAATCTACGTTCTTACTCTCACCAAAAGTCATGACCGTTAAAATCTCAGATACAAACAGCCAAATTGTGCTTCTTTCATAGGGTGGCAGGGAGCATCCTTAGAGGTCACCTGGGAGGAGATCGGAGTAGAACTGCTTTTTCTCCACATTGACAAAAGACAGTTGAGGTGGCTTAGGCATCTGTTTTGGATGCCTCCTGGACACATACCTGTGGAGATGTTTTGGGCTTGTCCCACCAGGAGGAGGCCCCAAGGAAGACCCAGGATACTCTTGAGAGACTATGTCTTTCTGCATGCTGGGAACCCCTTGGGATCCCCCAGTGGAGCTGGAAGGTCTGGAGGAAGTTTCTGGAGAGAGGGGAGTCAGGGGTTCCCTGCTGAGACTGCTTTTCCCTCAACTTGGCCCTGGACAAGTGGTTGCAAATGGATGTATGGATGGGAGATTCACATTATAGATGTTCAGCTGACAAGTCTGCTAGACTGGATGGAGGCACATCTGAATGTAAACTTGCAGCTGATTGTAATAAATGTGCATGTTTTAAGAAGCCTAATCAATTACCTAATTCAATAGAAGAAGAAAAAACAGCTGAAACCTTCTTTCAAATAAATTCCATTATAAAAAAAATATTAAGACTGACATGAGGGTGAGTAAATGATAAAACTTTTAATTATGTTTTAATGTAAATCCCTCTGATTCTTCAGAAAGAAAAAAAAAAAAGCTTACCACTGAAAACCAGCGGGATATCAGCATTATTGATATAAAATGGTTGTGAATGCTGTTTCATGCTAATTTTTACCTGTTGTGGTTCTAGGCTAAAAGAAGAGAAACTGAGGTCTAACAGCTGCATTGGACGGTTTTGTTGTTGAGCTCAGGACCTTTCGCCTAGCATAACACACGCTAAGCCATGACATTCAGCAAATGCCCCAAAAGCCAGTGATCCATGTCTGTTGTCAAAAACCTAGGTGTTTTTTGTGTCATCTGGGTGATTGATACCAGCAGATAAAATGTCAGAAGGTCATTGCTGATGGCTTTGTTCTGCTTGAGCCTTTTATAGGACAAGACATTAAAAGATTGTTTGCTTCTTTTTTTCTGGTAGATTTGCCACTATATGAGATATCTAAACATATAGTATGGAATATTAAAGGTGGCATTTCACAAATTACTTGCTTTATGACCAGGGTCAGAGTATATTTATATAATGCTCAAGCAGTCAGACTATACAGCTATACCATGAACTTATTACAGGAACAATCCTCCCAGATCAACCTTGAGTTATGAGTCTTGCTCAAGGGCACATTGGTGATAACTCATGGGTCCTTCCTAAGACTAAACTAGCAACTTTTAACCTTATTCCGTGAACATTGGTGCAACCAAATGAGAGCGGGGGTTTTTGGTAAACCTCATTCTTCCATCTTATTTTGTCACACTCTACATCTCTTTTTCAGGAATACTGACACAAGTAATATTCAATGAAGGAAACCATGTTATGAGCTAGAGGGAAAGCTTTGGATGGAAACTAAGGGTGTTTTCACACCTGTAGATTGATTGTTTTGTTCCGAAACAGGGATTAAAATTGTTACAATTTTTTATTTGTTCTTGGTGCAGTCCACTTTCACACAGAAAAGTTTCTAAATGGACTAAAAATATTAAAACAAGTCACGTGCCAGCCAGTAAACTCTCCTCACATTGGTCAGAGTTTGGTTTATTTTCCGGGATTCTGCTCAGCTCTCATACGTCGTTATTTTAATTAATGCCGATGAGAAATGAGACATTATAAGCAAAAAGATGCACTTTAATTTTGGATAGTGACACCCAGACATATAGTCATCACCAAATATTAATCAGAGGTATGAATTTTTCATACATAGCCTCATTTCAATTGTCAAGGGTTGTAAAATATATATCGATTATATATCAGAAGTCGAGTTAACCAAAAGTTAATGATATTATATATATTTTTAATAGTTCAGTTAGATAGCATGCTTTCACTTTGGTATTCAACATAAAATGCACTTTTACTGGTAGGAATGATATCTTGCCCTACTCATCCTTCTCTCTTTTTATAGCCATATATATATGCCTAGTGCAGATCCATAATACACTGTGATATAGTTTGTTAGTTAATTGAATCGTATTGCTTTCTCACTACAATGATATCCGCCTAAATACAGATTCAGGCAAACTAACATTGCTCGATCTCAGTGCTGCGTTTGACACTGTCGATCACAGCATACTTCTGGATAGGCTGGAAAACTGGGTTGGGCTTTCTGGGATGGTCCTCAAATGGTTCAGATCTTACCTTGAAGGGAGAGGTTACTATGTCAGTATAGGTGACCATAGGTCGAGGTGGACACCCATGACATGTGGAGTCCCACAAGGTTCAATTCTGGCACCTCTCCTGTTCAACCTTTATATGCTCCCACTAAGCCAAATAATGAGAAAGAACCAAATCTCCTACCACAGCTATGCTGATGACACTCAGATCTACTTAGCCTTACTGCCTAATGACTTCAGCCCCAGTGACACCCTCTGCCAATGCATTGATTAAATTAACAGTTGGATGTGCCAAAACTTTCTTCAGTTAAACAAAGAGAAAACTGAGGTCATTGAGTTTGGGAACAGAGATGAGGTTCTCAAGGTGAATGCGTACCTTGGCTCTAAGGGTCAAACAACAAAAAATAAGGTCAAGAATCTTGGTGTGATTCTGGAGTCAGATATGAGTTTCAGTAGTCATGTCAAAGCAGTAACTAAATCCACATACTATCATCTCAAAAACATTGCAAGAATTAGATGCTTTGTTTCCAGTGAAGAAACTTGTTCATGCTTTTATCACCAGCAGAGTGGATTACTGTAATGGACTCCTCACTGGCCTTCCCAAAAAGACAGTCAGACAGTTACAGCTCATCCAGAACGCTGCTGCCAGGATTCTGACCAGAACCAGAAAGTCAGAGCACATCACACCTGTCCTCAGGTCTTTACACTGGCTCCCAGTCACATTCAGAATAGATTTTAAAGTATTACTACTTGTCTATAAATCACTAAATGGCCTAGGACCTCAATACATCACAGATATGCTCACTGAATGCCCTCAGATCTCAGATCTTTAGGATCATATAAATTAGAAATTCCAAGGGTTCAGTCAAAGCAGGGTGAATCGGCCTTCAGCTACTACGCCCCCTGCTGCTGGAATCAGCTTCCAGAAATGATCAGATGTGCTCCAACATTAGGTACATTCAAATCCAGACTTAAAACACATCTGTTTAGCTGTGCCTTTACTGAATGAGCACTGTGCTACGTCCGACAGATCGCACTATTATGTCTTTCTTTTCTTTTTCATTTATTTTATAACCTGTTTTAACACCTGTTTTTATCTGTTTTTTAACCTGTTTTTATATTTTTTAATTTTATTTTTTTATACTTGTCTCTTTTTTTCTTTTATTCTTTTTTTTCTTTTTCTTTTATTCTTTTATTCCTGTTTATGTCATCTGTTTTTATATTATTCTTATTTATACTTGTCTCTTTTATTCTTGTTTATGTAAAGCACTTTGAATTGCCACTGTGTATGAAATGTGCTATATAAATAAACTTGCCTTGCCTTGCCTTACAACCGAACCGCTCCAAAGTTTATTTCAGTCGACCGAGACCACCTCATTCAGGTGATCTCGGACTGATTGATTTGGCGTGGATCCGAGCACGATTGTGGGTTTCACATATGCCCAAACAAACCGTGGTAAGCGGGCAAATATGTCAGGTTCCGGAACAAATGTCTAGGAGTGAAAGCACCCTAACGTTTTCATAATTAGTTTTTTTTAAACCATTTACACCTGTATGTAAAGTTGTCCTCTTGTGATCAGATTGACAAAAATGCATTTTAACCCTTTGACGTGTACAATCACACCAGTGTGATTAGTTTTGGATGGTCGCTGGAGCGTATGATCACCAGTGTGATTAGAACGTTCAGTGCGTCATGTGATCAGCTGATAAATTCAAATCTGCTTTCCCATGATGTCGAACATATGTGCTGATGTAAATGGAGACAGCAGTTATAATTATTGTCAAACATAATCAAATGATGTTCTTTATTCACATCAGATAAACACTGTTTAGGTTAGTAGAATGTTGACTCTTTTTTTTTTCTCCCAGTTCATCACTTACTTTCATGATTCTTGTGAGAAGTTAATGAATTAACGTGTTGTAAATCCAGCAGCAATAATCAATTCTATCAATCAATCTATTAAGACGCAATCACTATCAAGATGTTTAAATGAAAGAATATATGTTCTTACACATATCTGAAAATATCAGATCGGAATATCAAATATTTCACAATATAATTATGACATTTGTAAATATTTCCAGAAAAAATAAACAAAATATGACATATACATAAATCTTGCAGGCTGTAGTGTGTCACATGATAAACTTGAAGTGTCGCCATGGAAACTTTAAGTATTTGAGTCTGGTAGAGCTTATTCAATAGGTGTGTAACAATGGTCTAGTATGCCTAAAGTCTAGTGTGGCTGCTTGGACTAGGTCAAGTTGAACTGGAGAGGTGATATTGGTGCCGTGACCCAGATCTGAGTGAGATATAGGAGGCTGGGTAAAACAGAGACAAGCTAGTGAGAGCTGTGAGAATAAACCTAACTCCCCTGATTTCAATAGGTATGCAGATGCTAGATCCTGCAGACTTTAGTATCCTTTCTAGTGTGCTTGCCTTTCCATTCAGGTTTAAATCTCCCTCTGATTGGGCTGAGAAGGACTAAAGGGGAAGTATTGGTGCCGTGACCTGGATGGAGGTCAGGTTTAGATAGCGAGAGTAACAGTGGCAAGCTAGTGAGAGCTTTGCAAGAAAATAGAGGAGCAGACTGGGGCTAGAGGAGCAGACTGGGAGTGACCTTAAATGGCAACATTATGGGCATTTTCTCTTTGGCCCAAAGGGAAAACAACACAAAGTATGAATAAATAAAGGATATATTGATACCAGCTGATATAGTCAGTGTGTGGAGCGAGGCTAGTGGTGCGAGTGTTAATGAGTGATGGAGGAGTGACCATAGTGAAGGATGAGAGAGAACCAGGCCTGGGACATTATTCTTGCAGTTTTATGTTTGTGCAGCAGTCGTCCGTGAGGTGATAAAAGTTTACATTTATGGTCGGCTGGTTCCTGCCTCCTCCTTCCCTGGACACTGGCAAAGTTGCAGATAGTTATTTCTTCTCATGAAGGCGCAGACCATAACTTCTAGATGAATGTCGTCTTTGCGGTGAAGTTTTTGCCCGCACACAACATGCTTGCAAATTCTTGTTGCAGTTTAATTTGTAATTTTAATATGCTTTAAAATAGATTAATAATGCATTAGCATAGATGAAAATGAGCATTGAGCATTGGGAAAATGAGCATTTGACTCTTCATTCATTCATTCATTTTCTTTTCGGCTTAGTCCCTTTATTAATCTGGGGTCGCCACAGCGGGATGAACCGCCAACTTATCCAGCATATGTTTTACGCAGCGGATGCCCTTCCAGCCGCAACCCATCTCTGGGAAACATCCATACACACCCATTCACACACATACACTACGGACAATTTTAGCTTACCCAATTCACCTATACCGCATGTCTTTGGACTTGTGGGGGAAACCGGAGCACCCGGAGGAAACCCACCAGCATTTGACTCTTTTATTTTATAATTTTATTTCTGGATTGTTTCAAAGTGTTCATGGAATCATGAATAATGTTTTTGCTTCTCTTTTTTTCCATTCCATTATTTTCCACTGATAAAACAAAAATAAATAAAACATTAATTAAACAAATGTTTTAATAGAAAGAAAATCATAATAGCAAATTTGTCTAGTTTTGATGTGTTAGGGCCCTCAAATATTAATTTTAATGTGATTTTAATGAAATGAATAGATTCAGGCAAAAATTATCATTGGGTCAGTGGTCTTTGAAACATTGATTATGCTGGACTCTACATTTTATTATATGATTTTCTGAAATATTCAAAAATTATTTACTGCTTCTCTTTTCTTTCTCTTTCTCCTGTCTTACATTTTCTTACATTATTTCTAAGGTGTTTTATTGTGTTTTAATATAAATTCATAAGCAGTGACCTTTGAGACAGTGAATATGCTTGACTCATCATTTTATTTG
>CAIGQV010019070.1:26137897-26172461 GCA_903798115.1 Danio jaintianensis | reverse complement strand
GATAGATAGATAGATAGATAGATAGATAGATAGATAGATAGATAGATAGAGCATTACACTTCAAGTGAAGGGATGCTTACATGGACAAACACTGGACCCCTTGATTTTTAGTCTACTTCAAATGTACACTCCAGCATCTTTATGTCCCAGAATGCAATGCGATTGTGACTTCACAACATCGTAGTTTCTAAGTGTTCAAGGGTTTAGGACATTCCATTAAAACTCATTCAGAAATTCCGCCAGTAATAAACACTTACGTAGTGACATATATCCTCGTCAACAAGACAGAGGGAAGTTAGCAAGTAAAGGTCGTAAACATTTGGCCTGGAATTCGGCCTAGTTTTTGCCTCCTTTTCTGAACTTTGAATATCAGCGTACAGCTGCTGTCTATGGAGGATCAGAGAGCTCCAAAATAGGTTCATTTGTGTATTTCCATATTTTTGGTCTCAATTTGGACTGCAATAATGATTCTTTTTTCTAAGGCATATTTATAACAAAATACTTAAATGTCCTAATTGAACTATGACCTTATCCTGGCTTAGTGTGTAAAAGCAGGCCAATATATAACAATTAATTAAGTTAACACACAATTGCTAACAAAACACTCTCTGAAGAGATCCTTCTGCAGAACAAACAATTACTTCATTCATCCATTAAAAGTACATTATATTACAGTATGAATATAATCCAAATATACTATACAACATCTGTCATGCTTTCATGGTGGTTTGTCAAGCCCACTCACCTGTGGGAAGCACACTCACTGTTTTATGAATACCATGAATTGAGACAATATATATATATATATATATATATATATATAAGTGTAGATCTCGGTGGATATATATATATATATATATTATTATTTTTTTCAATCTGGACTTCAATTAAAAATCCCTCTACTAACATTTTCACATGTTATTCTTATGAAAGATGGTTTGGCAAAAGAGCTCAACGTCATATAAGAACAAGGTAAAATGCATTGATTGCTGGAGAGAATGCATTTCTTTAGACTAATGGAAAGTTTCAGGTCAGGTTTAATGTAGGAACATGTTATATTGAAATAAAATAAAGCATTAACCTTTTAGCGCCACTCATCGACCACTGGATTTCTGAATTGCCATGATGCATGAATCAACCAAGTGACAAATCTGTTTTTGTGGAATTTAAAACACTTTTTAGCTGGATTTTTCTCTTTGAAACGTGTATGATGAAACATAATATAATTTTTGCAACCATTACACACATTTTCCATTAACCAAGGTTGCTAGTGGCATTTATGACTCTTTAATATCAACTGAACCTTTTAGTTGCATAAAACCGGTTCTTTTAACTGAACAAAAACAGCTAGCCTATGGCACTGCTGGGAAAAACACCTTTTATTTTTTTTGTAGTATACTAATCTTTTCATATAATGCCTTTTACCTTGTCTATAGTAGCAAAATATGTGATTCTGGATGCCTACCGTTGGAAAAAAAAAAAAAGTGCTGTAGCATTTAATTCTAAATATTCCCATCCCTCAAAGAAAAAATGAAAGTCACACGAGTCTGGAACAAGTAATGATAACCAAACTTTCATTTTGCGGGGTGAGCTATTCGTTTCATTGTCAGAAAATTTGCAGATAGCTTCTCACCTTTGTGAGATGCAGGGATATATCACTCTTTTCCTCAAAGGCTAATATCTTTCATTAGGGCCTGAACTCCTCGCGGGAGTCTCTCTGTACTCTCCCAGACCACTTGCTCCTCCATCCTTGAAATTGAGGTCTGGAATGAATCTTATCACCTCTCATTAGCTTC
Source organism: Danio jaintianensis (assembly GCA_903798115.1). Taxonomy (NCBI): domain Eukaryota; kingdom Metazoa; phylum Chordata; class Actinopteri; order Cypriniformes; family Danionidae; genus Danio; species Danio jaintianensis. The sequence goes on along the minus strand of CAIGQV010019070.1, from coordinate 26,170,665 downwards.
ATTCCCATTCTCCTCGGCCCCTTTTTATTGTTTAACGTTAACCTCCTCACATCAAGGCAAAAGCTCCGTTCACGCTTTTGGGGGAATTATGGTCGGCCAGACGCATTTCATGAAAGTCGATCCCTGACTTCTAATTCTGTTCCCCTGTGGATGCAGTTTATCAGGTGACATTTCCGCATCCAATTGTGCTCCTGCATTGCGGCTCAATCCAGCGTTCGCTGAAACACGCCAGACATTTCGTTTTTCCATTATCTTGGCTTTACAACAGCCGTGAGTGCCAGATGAATCAGGTGGTTTCTGTTAAGTTTAATGAGACAGGTGGGCTTACAAGTTCAAATGTAATTGCCTTTGTCTCAGACATCTTAAAAACATCTTCCTCTTGGGGTGACAGAATGCAGTGTATTTGCAACAACAACCACAGAAATGCTCGAGATATCTTCATAGGAGGCACAAAAAATAAATCTGAACTCTAATCAAATCTGTTTGCGACCTATGGGTTCACAGCTCTTGGGTGTGTTTTGCCAACAAATATATAACTCTCTGCTTAATAACTGTGGTATGATGCATTGATAAAAGAAAACTAACTATAGCTGGTCAGTTTCCTTTAAACACCAACCCCGCATAAATCCACCAGAGGCCGCTGTTGACTAACTGACCAATGGACTGACCCACCTTCCTCCTTCCCTTTTTGGCTTTTGTTTTTATCATACCTGCTTTCTGGAACCATTGTTCATCGGACTCAAACCCTGTCGTCACAGTCAACTCCTCTCTGCATCTCAAGTCTGCCGACGTACACGGCGAGCCACTGGACAAACTGATAACAGCAGAAAAGCCGTCCACATGGAGGTAAGCGGTCAGCTGGTAAGCACGAAAAGGAACGGCATCATACGGCCCCGTAGTGTTCATCTTAAAGAAGAAACGCAGCCATACGTACTTCTGGTTACATAATTTGTGATCTTAAGAAATGTATATGGGGTACATTTTCAGAATGAGCCTATGTTGAAGAATATTATAAAAACCAATGCTAAAGTCAGTTATTCTCCTTTGAAAATGTGCATTTCGTGTCAGAATATCTGTCTTTGTTTTGGCTTCTACAACCAGCCCACTGCCAGTTGACCCAATTATTTTTCAGCACTCCGGGTTCATTTTAGTCTTGAAAGCTAAAAATCTGCATGAGGTGGTTTTTAATTAGCAAATTATATTAATATTACAAATGCAAACATTAGCTGAGAAGCATACACAATGTCCTAACAACATGCAGTGCATCAAGATTTCAGCGACAAGCAATTTGAATGTCTGCACCAGATGCAACACGGCAGAAACATTTAATTACAGCCATTCAGAAACACAAAATATTGCACTCACTGCACTTCAATGAAATGGTAAGGTTTAGAATATAATTAATACATATTAAATCTCTTTAACATTATTAAAAGAACAGTACATGCTGAGTGACTGATATGTGTTGCGTTGCACTGATTCACAGCTCTAACATTCATTTTCAAATATGTTGATTTTATTTTCAAGATCCGAGGTAAACGATATGCTGCTGCTTTCATTGTGGCAATTAAGTCAAGTCAAGTTTATTTATATAGCGCTTTTCACAATGTAGATTGTGTCAAAGCAGTTTACCATAGTTCTAGTAAAGTCCAGATTTCATAGTTGAATTTCAGTGTAGTTTAGTTCAGTGTGGTCTAAATTTCACTGCTGAAAGTTCAAACACCGCAGAGCAAATCCACCGAAGCACAGCTCCACAAGTCCCGATCTGAGCAAGCCAGTGGCGACAGTGGCGAGGAAAAAAAAAAACTTCACCAATTGACAAAGTGAAGGGAAAAAAAAACCTTGAGAGTAACTAGGCTCTGTTAGGCACGACCATTTTTCGTCTGGCCAAACTTCCTGTTCAGAGCTGCAGTCTAGGTGCTGGAGGCTGAAGAAGCTGGACGTCCATCGTGGAGAAGCTGCAGGTGTGAGTAGGGCACCAGCGGGCGGTCAGGTTGGCCAGCAGGATCAATGTGGGGACTCGTTTATCACAGTGGTCATTCAAGTATCAGTCTCATGCACTCCATTTCTCCATGACGACCACAGCATCAGCTCAGGATACAACCTGGTCCAGGATTATGGATACCTTGGGATCATCTCTTCACAGGTCTTGGATCGCATCAATGGCGCTGCATAGTCTCTAGGGACCTCGGAATGAGTATCCCCAGGTGGAAATAGAGAATAAAGAAAATAATTAGCGTAGCTGCTGTTCAAGTGTATTTAAACGAGATGCAAAAATGGAGTGTTATAGATGAAAATAGCAGTTAAATAAACAAACATAGAAACAAACATATAAAGCATATAAGTGTTTCTAACACAATGTCTGGTGTATTGATGAGTGTGTCCTACAGGTGATGTCGAGCCAATTAATGTCACGGCAAATGGCATTCAAACTCACATTGGTAGCATTTAACACTGAAAAAGACATAATCAGTACCTGACGGGATCATTGTCATATCTAAAAAAAAAATATCAGGGGATTGGTTTGGATAAAAAATCATTTAACATGTAAAAGACTCCTTTTGTCATGTGTCATCACGTGTAGTTATGGTGTAGGCTCGATAGTCAGGCACACTCGCTCCCATTGGTGTCGTCAATCTGGCAACCTGTGTTTGCGTGGAGCCATCAAAGAAGGGGCTGGGTGAAATGTGTTTTGAATTTGAACTGCAATACCTAGTTCAACCACTTCTATGTATGTCAATCTTACATACTACACCTTTAAATATAGAGGGTTTACTGTCTCCTGTCACAAATCCAATTATTGTTAATGGTGATTTTCTTGGACCAATCGGTGATCAGCAGTGTGTATGCATCATGTTTTGGTAATGGTATGGCTCAGTTGGAACCTCAACCTAGGTTGCACTAAAAAAGTACCAAGTACTACAGAATACAGTGGAAAAGCCCAGAAACGTGAGCCATATCACATCAAATGCACCATACCATGCAGTGGAAGAGTACCTTTAGTTTTCCTATTTTGCTCATGAGCATTTAAGTATATATATGTCATACTTATGTGAAATTTCAGTCTGATTTCACAAGAAAGCGTAACTATTTTATGCGTTGGCCAAAAAGTTTTTTTTTTGTTTGTTTTTTTTTTAAGTTGCATGTAATCAATAGAACATTTAAAGTGGGCCCTCAGATAAAGTGCAACCAAAATTGTTCCAAAATGTTCTATCCGTAATATTTAACATGGCTTGACATGGAAATATTTGAACATTTGATAATACTTTTTAATAACTTAGAACAATCATAGAACTAAACAGCCCTAAAAGTCTATAATCACAATAGGAACAACAACTGTTATACAGTTGCTAATGCTGACATTTGATCCATATGAGTTTTAAATGTTACACCGCTCATATGTTTGGCTATGAATGGGGATTTATCATAATGGCCATTATTTATCATAATAGTTTATGATACAACTGTATTATAAAAGCTGTTTTAAATTACTCTTATGCTTTTCTAAGGTCAAAAATTCTGAGAACCACATTACTTTAACTTTAAGAAATACAACGCATTTTAATGTCAGGTTCTTTATACTGTAGTGGTGATACTATATATCCTTACCCAAAAAAGGTGATGAAGAACCTATTTTTGTGTTTGTGTGTGTGTGGCTATGAGTGTAAGAATGAAAAATGAACAGCAATCTTTTAATTTTTATTCTTCAAAAATTTAATTTAGATTTTTTCTAATTTGGACTTTATCTCATAACGTGCTTTTATCTCAACATACACATATTACTCAACCTTTTTTCTTTCCATTTCTCACCAAATATGCAATTAACTATTTGGCTAATTGATTGAGAGTCACAATATACAGTAAACCTGATTCCCCCTTATTTTAATGACTCTGTCTCTTGAAAGTTTATGTAGATCATATATTTTATCATAATTAATTTATTTCATGAGTAATCTTTAAACCGACATTGTAAGAAAAATGTAGGTTTTTACACAATTCATTCATGCTGTCCCAACACAAATCGATTAAGTTAACTCAAATTTAAGTCGATTGAACATAAAATTAAGTTGTAAAATTTAGCTTACCCAATTCACTTATGTCTACCGCATGTCTTTGGACTTGTGGGGGAAACGTCCTGGTTACGTCCGTAACCCACGTTCCCCGAATAAGGGAACGGAGATGTGCGTCTGTAGAAACAGACTATGGGAGTGCGTCAGACGACCAATCACTCTGAAGAGTAAGAAAACGGGCCAATGAAATGCCAAATTGCATTGGCAGAGCTCTGCTCCACAGCTGGCAGCAATGAGCTATCAGCGCTATATAAGCTGCACGCTGTGGAGTGAGCCTCAGAATTTGCCTGCTGAAGAGCCGATCACTCAGCTAATCAGCTGGAGACTCAGCTGCTGTGGCAGTGGAGACGCACGTCTCCGTTCCCTTATTCGGGGGGACCGCGTCAAGCTGGCACCGAACCTCAGCATGTGGGTAGACCAAATGGACATACAGACATCACACTGAGCCAGGCCCCCGACTCCTCCGCTGAGTCGGGTGCTGGGGGCCTTGGAGGAATTCTCTAGGGTTCGCCAAGTGGGAAACTTACTAGTAGAATAAAAACTGCGCACGTATCTCCGGGTTAGGGAGCATGGCGCGGCAAGCGTTTGTTAACACCGAGCTTAGTTTCCCTCCGATTGACTGGGGTTACCCAGTAATCGGGTGGAAACCGGCTCCACTCGAAGATTATAGAATCTCGCGAATGTGTTAGGTGTCGCCCAGCCCGCAGCTCTACAGATATCTGTGAGAGAGGCGCCGCGTACTAACGCCCAGGAGGAGGCGACACTTCTAGTAGAGTGTGCTCTCACGTTTGCGGGACGCGGCTCGCCCTGGCATTGGTAAGCAAGGGCGATGGCATCAACTATCCAGTGGGCCAACCTCTGTTTTGATACGGCACTTCCCTTCTGCCGACCACCATAACAGATAAAGAGCTGTTCACAAGATCTTAAGTTTTGCGTTCGTTCCACGTAAAGGTGCAAAGCGCGAACGGGACAAAGCAGTGAGTGGGCTGGGTCTGCCTCCTCCGAAGGCAGCGCTTGCAGGTTCACCACCTGATCTCTAAATGGGGTGGTAGGAACCTTGGGCACATAGCCGGGCCGGGGTCTCAGGATAACGTGAGAGTAAGCCGGTCCGAATTCTAGGCACGATTCGCTGACCGAAAATGCCTCCAAATCCCCGACTCTCTTGAACGATGCCAACGCGATCAGCAGAGCTGTCTTCATTGACAGAAGTTTTAACGATACCGAATTGAGTGCCTCGAATGGATCTCTCTGCAGACCCGCCAGGACTACAGAGAGATCCCAAGAGGGCATAAGAGGGGGGCGGGATGGATTTAATCGCCGCGCGCCTCTGAGGAATCGGATGATTAGGTTATGCTTCCCGAGCGTGTTGCCATCCACCGCATCATGATGAGCGGAGATGGCAGCCACATAAACCTTCAGTGTGGAGGGTGACAGCCTACGCTCCAGCTTATCCTGAAGGAAGGATAACACAACACTAATCCGGCAAGTCCGAGGGTCTTCTCGGTGAGAAGCGCACCACTCAGTGAATAGACTCCACTTCAGGGCATAGGCATGCCTCGTAGAGGGTGCTCTAGCCTGAGTGATGGTGTTAACCACCGCCGCCGGTAAGTCACCTAAGTCTTCCGCGCTCCGTCTATGGACCACACGTGGAGGTTCCAGAGATCTGGGCGCGGGTGCCAATGGGTGCCCCGTCCCTGGGAGAGGAGGTCCTCTCTCAGGGGAATGCGCCAGGGAGGGGCCGTCGCGAGGAGTGTGAGTTCGGGAACCCAGGTCCGGTTGGGCCAGAGAGGCGCAACAAACAAGACCTGCTCCTCGTCCTCCCTGACTTTGCACAGTCTGTGCGATTAGGCTCACTGGGGGAAACGCATATTTGCGCATACCCGGTGGCCAGCTGTGAGCCAGCGCATCCGTGCCGAGGGGGGCCTCGGTCAGGGAATAAAACAACTGGCAATGGGTGCTTTCGAGAGAAGCAAACAGGTCGACCTGGGCTTTCCCGAATCGCTCCCATATCAGCTGGACCATACCGGGGTGGAGTCTCCATTCTCCTCGGAGCGTTTGCTGCCATGAGAGCACATCGGCTGCACGGTTGAGCTCGCCCGGGATATGAATGGCATGCAGCGAACTCAGCCGCGTATGACTCCAGAGGAGCAGACGGCGAGCGAGCTGAGACATGCGACGAGAACGTATACCTCCCATACGGTTGATATAAGCTACCGTTGCCATGCTGTCCGTCCTGAACAGCACATGCTTCTGCTTTAACACCGGTAAAAAGCGGCGGAGAGCAAGAAACACTGCCAACAGCTCTAGGCAGTTGATATGCCAACGCAGACGGGGTCCGCACCACGAACCCGCAGCTGCGTGCTCGTTGCACACGGCCCCCCAGCCCATGCTGGAGGCATCTGTCGATACGACAATATGCCTGGATACTTGCCCTAGGGGCACCCCGGCCCGTAGAAAAGCAAGATCCGTCCAGGGACTGAAGGTGCGGCGACACAGCGGAGTGATGAGCACCCGGTGCGCGCCCGCGCGCCATGCCCGTCTGGGAACTCGATCGTGAAGCCAACGCTGAAGTGGTCTCATATGAAGCAAACCGAGCGGCGTAACAGCGGCTGCGGATGCCATATGCCCCAGGAGCCTCTGAAAATATTTCAGTGGAACCACTATGTTCCTGTCGAGCGTGCTCAGACAGGAAAGCACTAGCCTGGCGCGCTCCTCCGAGAGGCGCGCTACCATAGCGATCGAGTCCAGCTCCAGCCCGAGAAAAGAGATCCTCTGCACTGGGCAAAGTTTGCTCTTCTCTCGGTTGACCCGAAGCCCCAACTGGTCGAGGTGCCGAAGCACCCTGTCCCTGTGCATAATCAATTGATCGCGAGACGAGGCTAGAATCAGCCAGTCGTCGAGATAATTGAGAATGCGGATGCCCGCAAGCCGAAGCGGCGCTATGGCACCCTCCGCGAGCTTGGTGAAAACCCGCGCAGACAGAGAGAGCCCGAAGGGGAGGACTTTGGACTGCCATGCTCGTCCTTCGAACGCAAACCGGAGAAATGGACGGTGGCGTGGAAGAATGGAGACATGAAAATACGCGTCCTTCAGGTCTATAGCTGCAAACCAATCTCGAGGATGGACGCACTGGAGTATGCGCTTCTGCGTGAGCATCCTGAACGGCATTTTGTGTAAATGACAGTTCAGTCTGCGCAGATCTAGGATTGGTCTTAACCCTCTGCTCTTTTTCGGCACGATGAAGTACGGGCTGTAAAACCCACCCTTCATCTTGGCTGGAGGGACCTGCTCGATTGCATCCTTCGCCAGGAGGACAGCAATCTCCTCTCGCAAGACAGGGGCGCTCTCGGGGGAGACCCTCGTAGTATGAACACCCGTGAACCTGGGAGGGCGGATAGCGAATTGAATCGCATAGCCGAGTCTCATCGTCCGCATGAGCCACCGCGACGGACTGGGCAACGCTAACCAGGCTGGCAGAGCCCGCGCTAATGGCACCATCGGACTGATTAATGACATGCCAACGGAGGGGCAGCTCGGGAGGGGAGTGCTCACCCCGGGAAGCAGAGCGGCCCGAGGAAGAGCTGAAAATAAGAGAGAGTCTCTTACCTTCCTCCCTGGATCCCGCGATGAGGCTGGAGTGAGAGAAAGGAGCCCGTCCTCTTGCACTCCGTGAGCCTAGGGCGAAGGGGCCCGACACTGCGAGCTGGAAGGCGTAGCGTCCCAGACTGGCAGGGCTCGGGTTTGCACATCCGGAGAGAGGGAAATTTCTCTTTTTTGACAATTTGGGTACTGCTGGCCCGGAAGCCAGCAGTGGTGTTTTTAAAGTCTTTGCTGACTGTAGGTGTCCTCGGCCCTCCACCGAGGAAAGAGCAGGTTCCCTCTTCTCCGGATGGCCCGTCTCAGGGACGCTTCGCGGTCCGTTTACTGGACTTAACGGCGCCCTGGGGCGGTGGCGTCACGATCCCGCGGGAGGCTCGGCGTTGCCGCTTAGCCGGTGGAGCGGGCAGCGGGAGCGGAGCAGGTTTTGGAGCCGCGGGTGGACGCCCTCGGCGAGGGGCAGCCGAGGTGGATGGGGCAGCGGGGAGAGCAGTTTTCCGAGCCCGCTGATAGATGACCTCCCCCATCGCCTGGGACTGCTCCTTCACCGCCGAGAACTCCTGGGTAAAGTCCCCGACGGTGTCGCCGAACAGGCCAGCCTGGGATATGGGAGCGTTAAGAAAGCGAGCTTTGTCAACATCTCTCATATCGGCCAGGTTTAGCCAGAGGTGGCGTTCCTGGACCACTAATGTGGCCATCGTCTTCCCCAGGGCACGGGCAGCCGATTTGGTGGTCATGAGAGCATAATCGGTTGCCGTGCGGAGCTCATGCATTAAGCCCGGGGAAGAACCACCCTCCTGCAGCTCAGCCAACTTCTCAGCTTGGTAGCGTTGATAGGTGGCCATAGCGTGCAGAGCGGATGCAGCCTGTCCCGCAGCAGTGTAGGCTCTGGCCACGAGGGACTCAGATAACCTACACGCTTTGGAAGGGAGTCTGGGTGGACCTCTCAAGGTGGATAGCGCGCTCCACCTGGGGAATCGCCACATAACCCCTGGCTGCTCCACTATCAAGGGTGGTGAGAGCGGGAGCGCACGAGGACCGGGCAGAGAAAGGTGCCCTCCATGCCTGCGTGAGCTCACTGTGTACCTCCAGGAAGAAAGGGACGGGGGGTTTGGAGGGTCTTGCCCTTCTAGCCCCCACGTAACACCCATCTAAGCGGTCCGGCCGTGGTGCTGGGGGACAAGCCATCTCCAGACCCACGGCCGAAGCAGCCCGGAATAACATGGCTAACATGTCCGATTCCAGATCCGAGGCCGCACTGACCACCCCGGAGGGTCTTCATCGGAGCATGTTAGCCCGCCCTCCGATGCAGCGATGGACATCACGTCCTCGGTGTCATCTAATGAAAGCGCGGCCATCCCGGGGGATGGACCAGCGTTCTCACTCGAAGCTTGGACAGAGCCAGCTGAGGAGTGAGGGTTCCGCGGGCCCGAAGGCGACGGATAAGCCCCCACTGTAACCCTCAGGTCTGCCCGTGTGCTAACCGCATGGCGGGGAGCAGCAGGGGTGACGCACCCTAATGCAAGGGTGCGCCGCGACCTTAGCTGTGCAACAGATAAGCCCTCGCAGTGAGGGCAGCAACTGTCCGCGAGCACCGCATCAACATGCCGGACCCCCAGACATGTGACGCAATGCTCGTGCCTGTCATCCGGGGAGAGGAAACCACCGCATCCAGAAATGCACGGTCGGAACGACATCTTTAATCTGTTCGACCGTGTGCTCTCTTAGGGAATTCTGCTCTTTTAGTGTGAAACTGCTCTTTTAGGACACCAGTGAAATCCCAGGGGACGTGAAACCCAGATCAAACGCCGCTGTTGCGTCTTCTCCCGCACTGGTGATAAACACTGAAACTTCAACAGTCAGGCTGGCAGAGTAGGTCTTCAGTCTCGTGAGAGGGTCTGAAGCAAATAAATTCTGAGGCTCACTCCACAGCGTGCAGCTTATATAGCGCTGATAGCTCATTGCTGCCAGCTGTGGAGCAGAGCTCTGCCAATGCAATTTGGCATTTCATTGGCCCGTTTTCTTACTTTTCAGAGTGATTGGTCGTCTGACGCACTCCCATAGTCTGTTTCTACAGACGCACGTTGAAGTTCCCGTATGAAGGGGAACCAGAGTACCCGGAGGAAACTCACGCGAACATGGGGAGAACATGCAAACTTCACACAGAAATGCCAACTGACCCAGCCGAGGCTCGAACCAGCGACCTTCTTGCTGTGAGGCGATTGTGCTACCCACTGCGCCACCGCGTCGCCCCTTACATGCATCATCTTGTCTTTAAACGGCAATTCTGTCATTTCAATATAATTACAATTCAGATTCTAAATCTTCTGAGATGCTACCAATTCATTTCAAATGAACATCAGATTCACTAAAACCAGAACAAATAAATCACTATTGTCATGTTTGATCTTTTAATTAGTCCAACAATCCACGCTTCCCTACAAACGGCAAAATATAAATACCCTATAATCTAAAACAAAACCCAGAGGTATTCCAGCAGCTCTGAACAACACACAGCAATCGCATAAATATTCAAGAGAAGCATGCGGCCTCACCGTCCTCACCTTGCTCATGCAGAGAGCACGTCCCAGTAGGCCATGGAAAAATGCCTTTGATTATGTGGATGTGATGGGACTTGTGGGCAGGGCTCTGGAAATGTGAGCAGACTTTAGGATGAGCGGTAAGAGCCCTTCTCTCAGGCAAAGCGTGGAGAAGAGGACCCGCTGTACATTGCGCAACTGTAAGGGGATCGGGTAAATGATCCGTGCGCTCTTATATTGCTTCGACAATAGATTTAGCCATACAAACACAGCTTGAAATAAGTGCGCAGCCTACGCCACAGTGATGCTATGAATATTTCTAGTGTCTCAAGTCAGATAACTGAAATTTAAAGACATGCTTGAGTGTGCATTGGTGTGGGTACAGTTTGTGCCGAGTCACAATCACACCGAGGTCGTGTTGTGTTAAATTTGTGAGGCGGAACAGAGAAAAAAGCTGTTATTTGAGCAGGAGTGGAGATAAAGATTGGGCCTGTCTGTTTAACTTGATTGTAATTATAATGCATTTAAAATTAGAACAATTAAGCGCTCACTAATTTGTACATTTCATTCTATATGAGGAATGCAAGACTGAGATTAAGGTTTCCACATGAGTTACAGTATGTGTGCGCTGCATCAAATGATTTTCTTAGTCTAAAAAAGAAGCATTTTCTAGACAAGGAATGTTTTGTTTATTCAGAAATAATAAGTCAAAATTGAATGAGTTTTTCCCTCAAAAAAGGTTAAATAATCGGTCTGGATCAAGCTAAATAATCTTGTATTCAGATTAAATAAGATAATTTTACCCAATGTCAGATCATTTAGATTGTTTTAAACAAAACTCACAAAATTTTTAACAAAACAAAACAATAATAAAAAAATAAAAATCTCAAAGCATTTTATTTTATTTTATTTCATTAGGTATTTATTGGATGCTAGTATTGTTGTAGTTAGGCCTACATTGTAAAAAAAATATTAATTACTTTATCAGGTTTTATGAGGGTAAATTTAAGACTTTTTAAAGACCGACTAAACTCTAAAAATTGAAGGGTAAACAATACAGCAATGTGTTGAGAACTATAATGTCTAGGGAGCAAATGAACAGTTGTATTTATAGCAACATTCAAAGTAAAAATACAAACAAAATGATCTGACTTTTAAATGAATTTTACATATTAACACAGGAGCGTTTTAAAGCCGTGAATCATCAGCGGATTGCTCATATGTCAGCTAATAGACAAACCAGCTGATCGACGTGACTTTGAAATGCTCTAGTGCCCCTGTATCTGTGGTTACACTAAGTAAACAGCGGTGAGTTTGGTGAACTGATGACCTTCACGGCCAATCACAGTCATTTCTGTTGAACACGTGAACACAATGGCAAATCAGTGGTGTTTAAGAACGTGCTCAACAGTGCTCAAATGTTAGCGGCAAATAGACATTTTTAAAATTTCAGTACCGATCGGTACCGAATTCCAGTATCGTGACAACCCTATTATATACACAGTGCATCCCACAGATGTAAGATCAGCAAATCTGTAATTATAAGATACAATCATATCCCTGGATAAAGTTCTGAATGAAGCAGTAATACAGCACATTCTCAGTCATGGTGTGCATCTCAGTCAGTTCCATTGTTCAATAGTCAGTGCACTGATCATGGAGTCAGCCGTTTTAAGTGCTGTATCAATTGCAAAATTCTTCCAGTGCACTGAAATAGGGTTGTCAAAAGTATAGAGTTTGGTACCAATCAGTACTGAAAGTTTAAAGACATCCATTTCCAGTTAACATTTAAGCACATATTTAAGCACCTCTGATTGGCCATTGTGTTCGTGTGCTGAACAGAAAGGACTGTGACTTTAAAACGAAATACATAAGAAAACAATTACTCACAAAAATTCATGCCATGATCAAATTAAGGCTTGCTGTGACCTTTTAAAGAGCTTAATACAGCATTTTAAGCCTTTTTTTAAGATCCACGGAAATCCTGTTTACTTAAAAAAGTTAGTAAAGTCATTGCCTTAAAAGCAATAATGGCTTGCTGTGCTGATTTAAGACCCTTTTAAGACTTTTTTTAAGATCCACGGAAAACCTGTTTACTTAAAAAAGTTAGTAAAGTCATTGCCTTACAAGTGACAAGTTGACTTTACTTTAAAAAAATGAGTAAACTTATTGTAACTTAGAACTGTTAAGTTATTTTTTAGTTAATTTCCATAATGGCGGTTCATTCTGCTGTGGCGACCCCAGATTAATAAAGGGACTAAGCCGAAAAGAAAATTAATGAATGAATTTCCATAATAACTTTAAGGCAAAGGGTTTACTAAATTTTTCTTTAAGTCAACAAATTGCTTTTTAGTGTGTTTGTATCATCATAATTCTTTGTGCAAATGGCGCTACGCATCTCAAACCTGTGACTATTTCTTGCAATAGATTTTTTATCTTATGTGACATTTTATCGCACAATCAAACTGTTACATACGTATTGTAATTCTCATAGTGACCATCATCCTCACAACTGCAAATGTATTTTTTTATTTGACACATTTTAAACTTAATCTCACAAATCCTATTCGCTTTCATCTTCCATTAAGCAAAAACATAAGCAAATTCATTTGGCTTATTATTTATTTATTAAAATGTAGTTAATTGAAATCCCTAAAATAGACTAAACCACTGCTTTACCTCGTGGAAAAAGAGAGCATAAAAGATGGTCTGTCAGGATCCCTGAAGATATATTACTGCTAATTAACCGCATATTGCATATAAATGTACAATTACGAGCCATACACCGCACCATGTGTTTTATCTGTTTTTTTCCTGTCAGTGGAAATACAGCGATGCCTCGTCTTCATTCAGCGATAAGCCTACTTCCATATGCGTGGGGATGGTGTGATTGATGGCTGGGATATGGCGATCAACAAACGGGAGGCTGTTTTTTTTTTCCTTAAAGCAGGTTGGCAAAGACAGCTCAACCCCAGCAGCAGGAGCTTCTGTTTAAAAAAGCTGTCTGCCCAAAAAGAACACTCTATCCCACAGATCCCAGAGAGTGACTCAGTGTACTCTCAGCCCATCCCAACAGAAGCTGCTGTAATCAACTAAAAAAAACACCTCCAGTTAACTGAGTCATGTGTGCGTTTGCGCCTCAGGACGTTTGAGAATATGTAATGGTCCACCTACTATCCAAGCATCGGTTTGGTCTTGGTGCTTTCGGAGTTGGAGGAGAGAATACGTGTTGTGCTTAAAGCGATCGTCCATCAAAAAAATAAAAATGAAAATTCTGTTTATTCACTCTCCAGTTATGCCAAGCCTTGGATGACTTTCTTCTCCGGAGCACAACAACAAAAAAGTGAATTTCTGAGGTTTTTCAGCAACGTGCAACTGAGTGACTGTCAAGCTCTGAAATGCCAAAAACAAAGAAACAACTGTATAAAGAAGATCCATACAACTGTATTTTATTTCTAAAGGCAGCTTTAAAGGAATAGTTCACCCAAAACTGAAAAGTCTGTCATCGTTTATTCATCCTGCACTTGTTGAAAACCTGTTTGAGTTTCTTTCTTGTGTTGAAAACCAAGCAAGATACACTGAGCAATGTTGTGGGGAAAAAAAAAAGCTATTGACTTCTATAGTATTACTTGTTCCTACCATGGATGTCAATGGCGTTTTTGTTTTACATAAAAATAGTATGTAAAATAAATGGTGAAAATTAAATTTTGGGGGGTGAACTATGCCTATAAAAAAGGAACACTCCACTTTTTTGGGGGAAATTTTGCAAGTCCCCTATGTCACAGAAGGAGACGGGAACCAGAGATGTAAGTATGATAACAGTTTATTGTAAAGGTTGGAATAAAGCTGAATGGAGATATATATTGCAGGTTAGATATGGATGACCAGATGAATAGGACAGACCAGGGGAGATCTGGAAGCCAGGGACAGAGATAGACGAACTCTGGGGAAATCAACGACAACCAGAGTAGGGACCAGGAGTAACCACACTTGGAAGGAGAGCAGACACTGGAGATTATAGGAGACGAGAAAGGTAAGTAAACTTGGAATAGTAAATGACATGCATGAGGAGAGTACAGTCTTTCATGTACAGCAGCAACAATGCCATACACTGAATGGAGCGTGGGGCTGGTTTTTATGGGGCTGAGGTCATAACTGGTGATGACATGCAGGTGCGGGGATAATCAGAATTCAGGTGACTGTTATTGGGAAGAACCTGACCTGGCTGTGACACCCTAAAGTTAAACAAGTTTTTTTAATCAGCCGATCTCCAGGTCTGGCAGGAACACTTTTAGCTTAGCTTAGCATGAATTATTGAATCAGATTGAAACATTAGCATCTCGCTCAAAAATAAAATTCAAAAAGAGTTTTGATAACTTTCTTATTTAAAGCTTGACTCTTTGTAATGTCACTGCACCTGCTGCAGCCATGGTATCATTTATAATGGTCTAATCCAATTCAACAATTTATGCTGAGCTAAGCTAAAAACTGCTCCCACCAGACCTAAAGATCGGCTGAATGGATTAAAAAAATGGTAGAACTCAACTGTTTTAAAAATGAGTCCATTTCGAAAAGTGTGGAGTGTTTCTTTAAGGAAAGTCAAATAAAAATGAACATTCTACTGTTTCCAGTATTAGATGTGTTTTCAGGAGCAGTCATTAAAAGGCATCTTTTGTGAGCATGTATTTAGATATCATTGACATTGTCCTTTTCTCTTATTTCGTCATGCTCTACATCACTTTTGCAGCAGTGCTGAGTGTGATATATGAGTATCTGAGTGTGTACCATGTTATGCAGCTTACAAGTGAGCAGCATACAGTAGCAAGTGATTGATATGGATGGCAACTATGATTTTGATCATAATCCATGTATTTTGCATTGCAGTGAAGTATGAATACCTTTCTTAAAACATACCTCATAACCATCATGTGTTACGTCAATAGACAGAAAGTAATTTCTTTTTCAAAGTCGCACCACAGAAGAACCATTTATGGCTTCCCAAGAAGCTTTCAATAAACAGTTCACACAATGTGTCATTAGGGGCCAAGCACCTATTGTATTTGTTTCGGTTCTTCTTCTTCTTCTCTGGGAGTCTATGGCAGCCCTATGAACTGTTTGCGGCATTTGCGCAAACTTTGCCACACTGATAGAGGACAGTCTGATCTTCGTCCAAAGCAAATTTGGACTCTCTAACTCAAACTCTCTAGCGCTGCCACTTGTCCAAAGTTTCACTTATGTTTATCTTTATAACTTTTGAACCCAATGGGCTACAATCAAAAATTTTCCTCTGATTCATTGGCTCAAATTTTTTGCAAAACCTATTTGAACGAACTCGTCCAAGGCCTTTTGTCCGATTTTCACCAAAATTGTATCACATAATCTAAAGACCATGCTGACCAAAAGTTATGGAATTCAAGTTGATTAGACCAACCGTTTTCAATTAACTTCCGAACAAATCTAACGTAGAGCTTGCGGAAATTGACTTAAGGTGTTATCTCCGTAACGCATTGACGTATTCACACCAAACTTGGTGTGTGTTATGACAACCAATGGTCTGAAGTGAGCTGAAGCGTTTCGGCGCACTGCCCCCTAGTGGTCCGGAGATACAAAAAAATGGCTTGTTTTTGCTTATATCAACCCTTTGTCCAAAATTCTTAAAACTGGTCTCTTTACATCCGGCAGAACATGCCGAGTTGAATGATGTCTGATTTTCAGCCATTTTGAATTCTGAAAAAAAAAATGCTATATTTTACAGACACATTGGCGATTTGTTATGACACTCGTATGTCTTCAGGACTGTGCCCTGAAGGTGCACCATAGCCAATTAGTGATTATGGTGACTTATGGGTCAAAAGTTATAAGACATTCATTAGCCATTAATAATGAAACTTACAAATTTGGTAATAACTTTTGATTGCATATGCTTATTTTGATGAAATTGGTCTTATATTATTCCTTGGGTCATGCCGACAACACAGATATCAATTATGCCATAATCTGCCAAACTTCCTGTCCACCATTTTGATTTTGTTTAAAACTATATTTTTTTAACTCCTCCTAGACCGTTGGTCCAATATTCACCAAATTTGACTCGGATCATCTTCAGACCATGTACACCAAAAGTTATGAAATTCATGTTGATAGACAAAACTGTTGTCATTTAGCATATGCGCAAACTTGATGTAATGCTGCCACATGACATTACAGGCTGAATCACTGCAATGGTTTGAAGTATTGAAACCAAACTTAATGTATGTGATCTAGACCTGACATTGACCAAACTACTTCAGTTTGCACCACCTTGGTAAAACAAATAATTAAATTCTATCAATAGAAATCATACAAATTTTATCAAATGACTTTTGAATAGTTTTGTCTATTGTCATGAGACTGGTCTTGCTAGATTCCTTGGATTATACAGAGAACATTGAAATAATTTATTCCCTAATTGACACGACTTGTTTGAAAATCTGTTGTTTTGAACTCTCCATAGATCGTTTGCCCAATTTCCACCAAAAAGTTGCTGCCAAAAAGTTATAGAATTTTCCAGTTGCTCTGCAGCTTGTTGCCGTGCTTGTTTATGATGTGGCCACTGGGCTGCTTGGCCCCGATAATTGCTGCTTGCAGCTATATTTTTAGCAGTGTTTTTATTTTCCAAGCTGTCTATTTCAAGTTGGTTTGCTATTTTAAAAAAATCGATGCACTGTAAAAAAGTTATTAGTTGACTTTCATGAAAAAAGTGAGTAAACCCGTTGCATTATAGGCGATTACTTACTTACTCCCAGGGCCATTTATATCGAAGTTGATATTTAGCTGCACCATAAACCTGTTGCATTTAAAGTGATTCGTTGACTACTTAAAAAAGTGAGTAAACTCGTTGCCTTAAAATTATAAATTAAATAAAGTATATGCATAACTCTATAAAGGTCAAGTTAAGTTCTAATTTACAACAACTAATTGCTTGTGTAGAATAATGGTGATAAAATAATAGGGTTCCTCATCCAAAATATAAATATATAATATTTCTAGTAGATTTTTAAAATTAGATAAATATTTTCATCTTTTTTTTATACAAGCCATACAAATATTAATACCCAGTGTTCCTTTCCACACGATTTCATCAAAGATGATCTTCCTGGATCAGCACCTTTACTGGTTAAGTAGCAATATTCTTATGAGGACAGTTTTTAGAATATGACTGTTGTCATACTGGATGTCCTACTTGTCAATCGCCAAATGTGTCACTTCTGTAAACAAAACTTCCACCTATTTGTATTTGCATCTTGAAATATCACATAAAAAATGCTTAATGGAAACACCAAGATGTGCCTAAATTTTGAAAGCGCACTTAATGAAAACATATGCGCACATCTGAGTAGGATAAAAAATGTAGCAGATAAGAAAAATGTGCATAAACTACGCTGGAAACACATTTACAGAATAAATTCCAGCATGCGCATCAAAAACAGTCATGTGATTTTTATTTTAACAGATCATGTAATAACAAAAAAGGGTGCAATGAGATGGCATTAATGGACAAATAAGGAGACTGACCACATTGTAAAATATCTAAAAGTTTATTTTGGTCATTGTAAAAAATCCCTCAGCCAAAGTCTGTCATCAATGTGGTTCAGTATTATTACTTCCAGAACTGTCTTGAGCATCTTTGCTCCAAAAGTGTCAATTTTGTCTTCGCATGAAATTTATTATAGAAGTAAAAAGCCTCAGTAACTTCTCCTACCTCAGCAAATTCAATGTTTCATTTTTATATTTGGCGGCATTTTACTAGGAATTGCCAATTTTGTTCTCTTTGACTCATTGGATGGAAACTCTGCTTTATACGCAAATGTTTTATGCTACATTCCAGTTTTGCGCATAAGTCTAATTCACATCTTTGGATGGAAACATAGCTAGTGACAAGTTCTAAGCATTTCTGTCTCGACCGCTCAAGTTCAGTGACAATTCATCTTCATCTCATCGAGCAAAAGGAACCGACGGGCCATACTGAGCTTGAGTGACCCGCTTTAGCCCCATGTCGACAAGTATCAAGCAGTCCATCTTTCTCGTCCAGCCAGGGTTTCACGCTCCAGGGACTTATGGCTAACTCCGGTGGTATTGTCAGCAGCTGTCTGGCATCTCTCCTCCCTCTCGGAAAACCAGAAGGCGTCACGCTCAGTCAGCCACCAAATGCTGGCATAAATCGACACAGTGACTTCCCAGCCACTGGCCCTGACTCTGCGGCTCTGCATAGCTTATAAGGTGTCATACTTGTCATGCAGCAAGGGTGCATGGGCTTCATTTCAAGGACAGAGGACCAGGCTCCTGAAGGAGTCTCGACTGTGGCACTGGACCTGAATGCGGTCAGGCCTCAAGTGCCTACGACCGCTGAGTGGATTTAAAGGCTGTGATGAAGAAGAAAAATAGTGTATTTTAAAGTTGAAGTAATTTCTGAGTTACTGACGAAACTGCAAGAATAGTTTTCAAACGCTCTGCTCGTCTGCTATTGGTCGGGTAAAATGAAAGCCCCATCCCAGAATTCACCCCATTGGTTGAGCTGCTGTTGCTTTATTAAAACGATCTATTTCTTAACTTGTCACTCACATTAGGTCACAACGATAGCAAACAAATCAATCAAATAAAACCCAATATTTTATATTTGTTGTTGCTGTCCCCCACGACCCGGCCACGGAAAAGCGGATGAAAATGAATGAATGAATGAATGTTGTTGCTGTTGTTGTTTGACTGTTGTTTCAATAGGTTATTATTACTCAGTGTTGGGTGAAGTAAGTTACAAAGTAACTAGTTACTGTAATTAAATTACTTTTCTGCTGAAAAATTAAAGTAAGGGATTACTTTTTTTTTCCGTAATTTAATTACAGTTACTTATACTTACACTTGCCTTACATATTGTACACAATATCAACTGTTCTATATAAGTCAATTTAGAGAAGCAGAAAAATTGTTTGTTTTGTTGGTCTGGTTCACTTCTGATATGGATGCAATCATACCAAATAACGGAAGTGAACCGCCAAATGTACAATAAACTATAGTTTTCATAACGTTCATTCATGTGTGTACCTGTATGTCTGTGTATCACCTTGCAGTAAAAGCAGGACGACTGTGATGTGCATACGTCTTTCCATTTTGGCGCCTTGGCTTTCATGGCCGTCCATCACCTAGCGACAGCTGTACACACAACAGTAGCTTGATGACGCAAGCGTACCGGGCTTCAGAAGAGAAAAAAACAGTGTGAACACAAACCAGCCGAGAAGGTGGCAAGGGGGGACAATCGAACTTGGGTTCGGACCAGGCAATTGAACCAAGTGTGAAAGCACCCTTAGACATGCTTGAGAAAAAAATAATAATACAGAAGTTAGTTCATTACAATATAAGGTATAAATTCATAGAAGCGGAGTAATTGTTTATAGATGTTATTCACATATTTTGCATAACTCAATAAAGAAGATTAGATTTGTCAAACAATTGTACATTTGACACTTACTGTATGTCGATATATGGTATATATGAAATATGGTATCGTTCATTTGAAACAATGAGCCTGTGTTGGTTTTCATACGCGAGTTGTTTAAAATTGAATTGTTTTTTTGTTTTTTTTAAACAAAACCCATAGGATCTGTTTGAATCTAAGTTAAAGAATTAAGAGATTAGTTTCTATTGTCTATGCATTGAGATATGTGGATTTTTAGTATTGAGTGAAGTATTTAAAATACTTATTAATTAAGTTACTTTTCAGACAAAGTCATTAGAAAAGTTATTTAAATACAATTTTAATTATGTAATTAGTAATTTTTGGAAGTAACTTATCCTGCCAAGATTATACTGCACGTCACATTACAGTAGAAAAGACTGTCCAGCTTTCATTTGATGCCAATTTCAAGGTGATAAACCTATATATAACATAGATGTCTATATTATTCTGACATAAGAGAAGATATTTTAACAAACAAAAATATAAAATATAGTTGTATGCTTTCCTTTAATTAGCTTTATTTAAAGGACTATAGTATGTAAATCAACTGTTTCTAACAAAGTGTTTTGAAGGTGATGAGTGTCTGATTTAGTTTGACCTGTTCTGGAAGCCACCGACAGAGGGCTCTGCTGAGTCCGTAACTCTGTGAAGGGAAAAAACATGGTCACTGGCAATCAGACCTATTTTAGGCACAGGTTAAAGCATTTTCAATGACAACGTCTTTTGAGAACTGTGCACTATTATGGTTTCTTCAGACATGTTCATTTGGTTTAAGTGACACTTTGAATCAAAGCTCCTTGCATTGCTTTTCTATTGCATTACATTAAATATGCTATAAAGATGTGTATGCTAGAAACACAATTATTATTATTATTATTATTATTATTATTATTATTATTATGTTGATAAATTAAGCAAATATCATTGTTGAAACTGCTTCTTCAGTGGTGCTGCATATGAATTACATGTATAGCAGATACGTGTGCATTCAGTCGTGTATTATTATGTATTTTTGCCTGAACAGAGTGTGTGTGCGTGTCAGAGAGAAGGGAACAGCGCTCTGTGCTGCTCTTAAATAATGTCACTCCAGGTTAAGGAAGCTTAATCTGATTAACTAAAGGTGTTTTTTTAAGTGAGTACACTTGATAAAAGAAGACTGGTGCCATAAAAATAATAAAAAAAAATTAATCGAAGCCTAACATATGAAATTGTTTTTAAGGGTGACAAAATAAACAGATATGTCACTACTAAGGACACGTAAAAGTGCCCTTACAAATGGATTTACTTTTTGGATTTACAAATTCCTCTTGTTAGATAATACAACAGGAAAAAAAAGGTTTCTTTAAAGGATATGAAAAACACTGACAACACCCGAGAACCAAACAGCAACAAACTGATATTAGTCTAGCAACTAGTTAGAAAACAAAACAACTGCCTAGCAACACACTGAAAACTGCAGCAATCAAAAAGCACCATGCTAAAACACTGACAACATGTTAGCAATCAGAAAACAATATACAGTCATTTAAAGCTAGCTAGCAACCCCTCAGAAAACACAAGTGGTGCATCAGAAATCACAGACTGTACTATATGGTATGTGAAAACCTAGTAGTATGTTTGAATTCACAGTATTTGGAAAAACAGTGTTGGCGAAGAGTACCTAACTACTTCTCTGAAAGGGATAGTTCACTTAAAAATGAAATTTCTGTCATCGTTTACTCACCCTTCAATTTGTCCAAACCCTGGGCGAGGGCAGAAATGATAAAGTGAGTGGACCTTGGTGAAATAGGGTGGACCACAGTGCCTACTATTAAAATAAGTGTATAATAACTAGTTTCTTACATTTATCATATCTGATAATATAGTAATTGATTTAATGAGGTGACATTTCTGAGTATCAAACACTCATTTATATAATATAAAACTACAAATAAGTCTTTTTTGATTAATTGCTGAAAACAAAAACGCGATATTAAAATTGCCTACCTTTCTCACAGTACCCATTTCATTTATCACCTTTCTTGACCAGCAAATCAGAATAGTCAAATAGTTCAAAGCTGATGTAAAATTGAGTCATACACTCAAAAATTACTTTTGTTGCTTGTTCAAACTACTTTTTTTAAATTACTTGAAACAACACGATTTATAGGTCATTTTTGGGACAACCTAATTATTTTAAGTTGAATCAACTTAAATTTGTAAAAACGGTTAAGTTAACTTAATCGATATGTGTTGGGACAACATGAAGGAAATGTGTGGAACCCAGCATTTTTTACAGTGAATAAATAAAAAAAAGTGCTAATCAGCCCAAAGTGCGAAGCAATAATTGGACATTTCTATTTTTGGCCAATAAAAGGGGTCCTTAAATTTTGTGACAAACTCAAATAATGACTAAGGCAGCTGTTAATCGTCAACATCATAACATTCATATTCCAACTTACATTCTTTACATATTTTCTGTGCAGGATTTTTCTGCTTTCCCATATATTTTTTTTCTGGGTGGACCAGCCTTCAGTCTGAGTGGGCTAGAGCTACCCTGGCCCTTACATAGCCTCGCCACCGATCCAAACCTGATTGACTTTCTTTATTCTGTTAAACACAAAAGAAGATATTTTGAAAAATGCTAAAAACCTGTAACCATTGACTTCTGTAGTATTTGTTTTTCCTACTATGAATGTCAATGGTGGCTCAGTGGTTAGCACTGTCGCCTCACAGCAAGAAGGTCGCTGGTTCGAGTCCCGGCTGGGTCAGTTGGCATTTCTGTGTGGAGTTTGCATGTTCTCCCCGTGTTGGCGTGGGTTTCCTCCGGTTGCTCCGGTTTCCCCCACAGTTCAAAGACATGCGGTATAGGTGAGTGTGTGTGAATGCAAGAATATATGGGTGTTTGATGTTTCCCAGTACTGGGTTATGGCTGGAAGGGCATCCACTGCGTAAAACATATGCTGGAATAGTTGGCGGTTCATTCCGCTGTAGCGACCCCTGATAAATAAAGGACTAGACCAAAGGAAAATGTATAAATGGATGTCAATGGTTACAGGTTTTCAGCTTTCTTCAAAATATATTCTTTTGTGTTCAACAGAAGAAATAAACTCTTTAATAAAATTTTTGGGTGAACTATCCCTTTAGTGTGTATCCAGTGGACACTATACACTACAGTACTATCCCATCAGGCCACAGGAGAGAATTTATGAATGGGATTTGAGCAACACAACTTTCCATTCATAGCATATACAATATAGAACATTCTTTTCAAATGGCAGTGAAGTATACTGTTAACATTTTTTTTTTAATTGCACAGTATTTAACTGTAATATGAACTGTATTTCACTGTGGCAGAGTTATGCAGTATATTACTGTATTTTAAAGTTACATTGTGAAAATTACTATACATTTTACAGTGAAGATATACATACAGGCGACGCGGTGGCGCAGTGGGTAGCACGTTCGCCTCACAGCAAGAAGGTCGCTGCTTCGAGCCTCGGGTGGGTCAGTTGGCATTTCTGTGTGGAGTTTGCATGTTCTCCCTGTGTTCGCGTGGGTTTCCTCTGGGTGCTCCGGTTTCCCCCACAAGTCCAAAGACATGCGGTATAGGTGAATTGGGTAAGCTAAAATTGTCCGTAGTGTATGTGTGTGAATGAGTGTGTATGAATGTTTCCCAGTGATGGGTTGCAGCTGGAAGGGCATCCGCTGCGTAAAACATATGCTGGATAAGTTGGCGGTTCATCCCGCTGTGGCGACCCCAGATTAATAAAGGGACTAAGCCGAAAAGAAAATGAATGAATGATATAAATACAATTACATAAATGGTGGTGTAATTGTAAATACAGTATTTTTGCTGTAATTGATTTACAGTAAGTTACTGGCAAACTGCTGCCAGTAAGTTATTGTCGATCTTATAAGAAATAGTCAATAGTGTAAGTTAAAATGTAGTACCTATTCGACTAGTATGAGATTACGGACACAGTTTACATCTGCCCATCAACAAGCCAAACACCCCTGATAATGCCTTAGAACTGGATCGTAATGTGATAAAACCACTGAGAATGAAAAAAGCAACACCCTAGCAACCCACAAAATAGTATTGCAATACTTAGTTTGGTCTGGACAAGCAACTGTCAAAAAATCTGTCTTCTCTTTTTTTCCTTTTCTTAAGACTCTCACTCCGGGCACTCTGCTGGAATGTAGATGGCGAAAAACTGGCTGTTCTTCCCTGTGGCCCTGAGCAATAAGAGAATGTTTACACAGACAGTCCCACCCCTCCTCTCATCAACAGCTGCAAATTTATATCTTTTCGCTGGCTGTGTTTCTAATGCACAGGAAGCCAAAAAAAAAAAAAAAAAAGATTCCTCCAGAGAACTGAAGAATTCTCACATTATCGTTTCATTTCTGGCCGTCAATACAAATTAATGGCATGAAGAGTTTCGGAAAGTTCAACTGATTGAGTTTAATTAAATCAGATTTTAATGCATAAACACATTAATTACCGACGTGCATGCAAGATTATGAGGTTACTTTGATACGGGTCTTCTGTGTGTCAATCAAATTCTGAAATGTGCTAAAGGGGACAATATCCCCAAACTAATGGAATTAGAGAAGTGATAGTAATGATATTCATGGTGAAAATCACTTCTAGGTGCATTTTTAACTTTCCAATTGTGCCATTTTTTTCCCCCAAAGATTATGAGCCTGTGGTTAAACATCTGATGAATCACAGTGTTTATGAAATGCATACTAACCTCTGGCAAGAAATAAGCAAATGGTAAATCATAAACTAAATCGCATGAATCAAAACATTACCTTGCCATTTTTCTTGCGTGTGCATCTTACATTTATAACAGATTCTGCAGCCTTGACATTCATCTAAAGCTCCAAATGCTGAAAAAGTCTCTTCACTTCAGAATCACTGGCTCACAGAAGCTCACTGTTCTTTCTTAATATAAACATTTAGCTTCATTTTCCAACATTATTTTCCAAATTATAATTGTGAAATCTATATGCCTCTATTCTTAGGTGTTAATGAGCTCAGATGACAGTAATATTGCAATATTACTAGTATATAAAGAGCTTTTTTGTCAGTGTAGAGCTCATTAATACTCATAACCCTTCCAAATATGGTCAAATCCAACCACATCAAATATTGGCACCAATTCCTAGGGTTGTAAATGGACCTGTAAAAGCATTTCTGGAGAATGTTTGCACTTACCTAAGCCACATACATTTTATGCAGATATCAGAAAACAATTTAACACTGTATGTTGTATCAATGCATTCTATGGCACCTTGAAACAGGAGACTATTAGGGGACAGCCATCTGTACTGATGTATGACTAAAACTATAAAAGACACTCACGAATGCATTCAACAAATCCAACAATGTACCACAATAACAAGTGTACACAACATACATAATATACTGTACCCTTATTACACATCTGTCTGGAGTACTTCATTCTGATTGGTCAGGTCCAAGCAACATTCCATGTTTTTTCCTACATAACCACCAATTTCCTAATAACACTAAAAATACACTCATCTGGGTACTTAGAATCTTCTTCACCATCAGTTAATATGTTCACATTCATATACATTCACATCTATATTCTGTCACACTACTGTTTTTGACTGTTTGGCGCCATCTTGTGACTAAATAATATGTAGGTTAGTGTATGCTCCATTTTTGTTTCTGTCAGCTTTCCATTTTAATTAAAGAATTAATAAACTATAATGAGTCAGATTTTTTTTCTGTCTATTTTTTATGTTTTGTGGCAAATGTAATAAGTGGGATAAAGTTCATCCAGGTGGTTGTTATTGTAGAATAAAGCCTGGCGACATGCTTACTGGCTGCCCGACACAAAGCGTGGCAGAGTTGTATAAGACTGAAGGTATTTATTCCTGAAAACAACCACCTGGATGTACAGTCGTGGCCAAAAGTTTTGAGAATGACACAAATATTAGTTTTCACAAAGTTGGCTGCTAAACTGCTTTTAGATCTTTGTTTCAGTTGTTTCTGTGATGTACTGAAATATAATTACAAGCACTTCATACGTTTCAAAGGCTTTTATCGACAATTACATGACATTTATGCAAAGAGTCAGTATTTGCAGTGTTGGCCCTTCTTTTTCAGGACCTCTGCAATTCGACTGGGCATGCTCTCAATCAACTTCTGGGCCTGACTTCAACTCCTGACTGATAGCAACCCATTCTTTCATAATCACTTCTTGGAGTTTGTCAGAATTAGTGGGTTTTTGTTTGTCCACCCGCCTCTTGAGGATTGACCACAAGTTCTCAATGGGATTAAGTCTTGGGAGTTTCCAGGCCATGAACCCAAAATTTCAACGTTTTGGTCCCCGAGCCACTTAGATATCACTTTTGCCTTATGGCACGGTGCTCCATCGTGCTGGAAAATGCATTGTTCTTCACCAAACTGTTGTTGAGTTGTTGGAAGAAGTTGCTGTTGGAGGGTGTTTTGGTACCATTCTTTATTCATGGCTGTGTTTTTGGGCAAAATTGTGAGTGAGCCCACTCCCTTGGATGAAAAGCAACGCCACACATGAATGGTCTCAGGATGCTTTACTGTTGGCATGACACAAGACTGATGGTAGCGCTCACCTTTTCTTCTCCGGACAAGCCTTTTTCCACATGCCCCAAACAATCGGAAAGGGGCTTCATCTGAGAATATGATTTTGCCTTTCGCCTTTTGTCATTCTTTTTACAGAAGATCAATCTGTCTCTGATGTTTTTTTGGAGAGAAGTGGCTTCTTTGCTGCCCTTCTTGACACCAGGCCATCTTCCAAAAGTCTTCGCCTTACTGTGCGTGCAGATGCGCTTACACCTGCCTGCTGCCATTCCTGAGCAAGCTCTGCACTGGTGGAACTCCGATCCCGCAGCTGAATCCTCTTTAGGAGACGATCCTGGCGTTTGCTGGACGTTCTTGGACGCCCTGAAGCCTTCTTAACAAGAATTTAACCTCTTTCCTTGAAGGTCTTGATGATCCTATAAATTGTTGATTTAGGTGCAATCTTAGTAGCCACAATATCCTTGCCTGTGAAGCCTTTTTTATGCAACGCAATAATGGCTGCACGCGTTTCTTCGCAGGTCACCATGGTTAACAATGGAAGAACAATGATTTCAAGCATCACCCTCCTTTTAACATGTCAAGTCTGCCATTCTAACCCAATCAGCCTGACATAATAATCTCCAGCCTTGTGCTCATCAACATTCTCACCTGAGTTAACAAGACGATTTCTGAAATGATCTCAGCAGGTCCTTTAATGACAGCAATGAAATGCAGTGGAAAGTTTTTTTCAGGATTAAGTTAATTTTCATGGCAAAGAAGGACTATGCAATTCATCTGATCACTCTTCATAACATTCTGGAGTATATGCAAATTGCTATTATAAAAACTTAAGCAGCAACTTTTCCAATTTCCAATATTTATGTAATTCTCAAAACTTTTGGCCACGACTGTACATTATCCTTTACATACTGTAATGCACAGTGAAATTCCTTCACAGAATGAATTCTCATGTCTGACCACAAGATCAAAAGCAGATGCCTACAGATGTACAGCAAAGAAATAATGAACGAAGATATGGAGCACTTTCATATTCAGCAGCAGAGAACACCTTAGTGAAGTGAAGTGAAGTGAAGTGAAGTGTAGTGTGGCCAAGTATGGTGTCCCATACTTGGAATTTGTGCTCTGCATTTAACCCATCCAAGTGCACACACACAGTTAGTGAACACACACATACCGTGAACACACACCCGGAGCAGTGGGCAGCCATGCTGCGGCGCCCGGGGAGCAGTTGGGGGGAACGGTGCCTTGCTCAAGGGACTCACCTCAGTCGTGGTATTGAGGGTGGTGGAGAGTGCTGGTCATTCACTCCCCCCACCCCCAATTCCCGCTGGTACCGAGTATCGAACCAGCAACCTTCGGATCACGAGTCCAACACTCTAACCACCAGGCCACGACTGCCCCCGAACTGTATATTAACATACTGAAAACTAATGAAGTCTTAGCAAACACTATAAAAAACACTGACAACACCTTTATTTTCCATTTTCATAAATTTTGTAATTGTGATATACACTTTTACAAGGGATAGGTCACCCAACAATTACAAAAAAAATATTTAAAAATATAAACTTTATGAGTTTCTTTCTTGTGTTAAACAAAAGATATTTTGAAGAAAGTTAAAAACCATTTTTGTTTTTATTGACACCATACAGAATAAAAAAACTGCTACAGTATAAAAAATGTATTGACAAAAAGTCAAGACAACAAATATTTGTATGTTTCTCTAACTTATTTTAATAAGTTAATCAAGCTTCAACTAATTGTTTTAAGTTATACAAAGTTTAACTTAATATTTTGATGCAAGTTGAGATGACTAGAAAAGTTAATTTGAGTCAGCTGAAAGAAAATTAGGGCAGAAAGAATTTTTTTACAGTGCATTGAAGTCAATGGTTACAGGCTTCCAGCATTCTTCAAAATATCTTCTTTGTGTTTTCCAGAAGAAAATCAAATAGGTTTTGAACAATTGAAGGGAGACTAAATGATGACAGAGCAGTATTCTTTTGTACTATCCTTTAATACTATAATTTTTAAAGCCAGTAATATAGAAATGTTATTAGTACGTAATATTTGCATTCTGGATATACAGAAAAAAAAACTTGATTTCACTGAATGTCACGTGTACATTAAAATTTTCATTCATTCATTCATTTTCCTTTGGCTTAGTCCCTTTATTCATCAGGGGTCGCCACAGCGGAATGAACCGCCAACTTATCCAGCATATATTTTACACAGCGGATGCCCTTCCAGCTGCAACCCAGTACTGGGAAACACCCATACACTCTTACATGCACACACATACACTACGGCCAATTTAGTTTATTCAATTCACCTATAGCACATGTCTTTGGACTGTGGGGGAAACCGGAGCACCCAGAGGAAACCCACGTGAACATGGGGAGAACACACAAACTCCACACAGAAATGCCAACTGACCCAGCCGAGATTCGAACCAGCGACCTTCTTGCTGAGGCGACAGTGCTAACCACTGAGCCACCGTGTCGCCCATTAAAATATTATTATGATGATGATGATTATTATTATTATTATTATTTATTTATTTATATCACTGTAGATGAACATATTTTGTTTTCAAAGACACAGTTGTACACATTTAACTCTGTAACACGATTAAACATAAGACGCATGATCAAATCCAAAGCAAAACAAGATAAAGCTGCTGTGCTTAGCCTACTGATAGTCTAATCATGTCCTAACTCCACATTAAACTTTTCTCATAATCTGCTGCATTTGATCACATCAGACTGTTTCAAAATCAAATGTGATGCAACCGTAGTTGAAAGAGGACTGCTCAGAGCGTCCATGCTTTGAAATGTGTTTCAATATTATCAAATATGTTCAGATGAGATCAGCTGCACAGACAGCAGCCGCAGGAAGCCTTGAATGTTACATTAGTCTCTAAGTACGCAATTCACTTCCCTGCCATCTTTTTTTTAACATTTATTTCACAATAATGAAAACGATCGCTAACTGTAGCAGACTAAATACAGGATATGAAGTAAGATGACTAACTTCAGTACATTTGTTAAACTCAAAGACCCGAGGTAATCTGAAACGAGGCAGTAGAAAGGCTTTATTTGATGTTTTTTTCCCCACTCATTGTAAACAAACTTTTCTGCTATTCAGTAATTATTATTTCATTTCTCGACATGATGTACTTTCATTTCTTTGCTTTTCAGAAAGCTCCATTCTGATCTATGTGATCTGAGTGTTCACGAGCACAAGCTGGAATAAAGAATGGTAAGAAACCAGCAAATGTGAATAGGTTTGTTACTTGCAGACTGTAAAACACATTGATTTAAGTACAAAAAAAAACATTAACCGTTCTCCTAAAAAGGAAAATTCTGTTTAAATTTTTTCATTCTCCATTTGTTCCAAATCTGCTTGAGTTTCTTTCTTTCGTTCTTTTATTTTTGTTAAACTCAAAAGAAGATATTCAGTCATTCATTTTCTTTTCGGCTTAGTCCCTTCATTAATCCGGGGTCACCACAACAGAATGAACCGCCAACCTATCCAGCATACGTTTTACGCAGCGGATGCCCTTCCAGCTGCAACCCATCACTGGGAAACATCCATACACACACATACACTACGGACAATTTAGCTTACCCAATTCACCTATACCACATGTTTTTGGACTTGTGGCGGAAACCGGAGCACCTGGAGGAAACCCACGCGAACATGGGGAGAACATGCAAACTCCACACAGAAATGCCAACTGACACAGCCGGGGCTCGAACCAGCGACCTTCTTGCTGTGAGGCGATTGTGCTACCCACTGCGCCACCGTGCTGCCCCAAAAGAAGATATTTTGAAAAATGTTGGAATTCAGTAGACATTTTGTCTAACTACTATGGCTGTACGTACTGTACCAGTTTTTGGAAACTACCAGTTTCCAAATTATCTTTTGTGTTCAAAATAAAATAAAATAAAATAAAACAAAATTAAATTAAATTAAATTTATTAAAATTAAATGAATAAAATTAAATAAAATAAAAGTATATTAAATAAAATAATTAAAATGAATAAAATTAAATAAAATTAAACAAAATAGATTAAATTTATTAAAATTAAATAAATAAAATAAAATAAAATAAAGTTAAATTAAATAGAAATTAAAATTAAATAAATAAAATAAATTGAGGATGGCGTGGTGGCGCAGTGGGTAGCGCTGTCGCCTCACAGCAAGAAGGTTGCTGGTTCGAGCCTCAGCTGGGTCAGTTGGCATTTCTGTGTGGAGTTTGCATGTTCTCCCCGTGTTCACGTGGGTTTCCTTCGGGTGCTCCGGTTTCCCTCACAAGTCCAAAGACATGTGCTATAGGTGAATTGGGTAAGCTAAATTGTCCGTAGTGTATGTGTGTGACTAGGCCGAAAAGAAAATGAATGAATGAGTAAAATAAATTGAATAAAGACCAGCAAACTCATACAGGCTTTGAAAGGATTTGAAAGCACTTAAGGATGTGTAAAAGGTAAGTAAATAAAAAATGGTAGGTGCACTGTCCCTTTAAGCATTTTTGTGTGTGTGTGTGTGTGTGTGTGTGTGTGTGTGTGTGTGTGTGTGTGTGTGTGTGTGGGTGTGTGTGTGTGTGTGTGTGTGTGTGTGTGTGTGTGTGTGTGTGTGTGTGTGTGTGTGTGGTTGATAAAATTACGTTACTTTTTTTTTTTTTTGTTAAATAAAGACAGTGTAAAGGTAATGTGCTGATAATCTATTGCTTTCTCTTTCTGTGTGTGAGTTTTACATAAATAGGCTCACTTTATCTTTACTGTATATTTAACCTTGAAACTAACCAAACCATATGGTGGTGTGTTCTGTGGACATGCCACATATTGCACATCCTATTATTCAGTGAGCTGAAGGATAAAAAGATCAAGGATGAATGAATATCTGGCCCCACAATATGGGCAAAAGCGCTTGGCCTTGTCATGAAGCCTCTACATTAAAAGCCTACTTCAAACAGACACTTTTCAGACACTTTCTTACAATCACTCCATATCTCTATAAAAAACATTGTGCAATTCTGAGTGTGCTTCACACTGGTGAGAGGGCTTGACAAACCACCTGTAGAAACACTCTTCTCTCTATATGAACCGGACACTTAAACTCCGCAATGAAACACTTTATAGGACTCTTTACTAGGACACTTTACTAGGACTCAGTAATGAAAACAATGTTTACTTGTGAATGTACCACAAATCAAGCTGCACTACTTGTCTTCTCCAACCTTAAAATACAGCTTTTGCATAATATATTGCACAATATTGTTCTGTCTTATGTAAAAGTACTTGTATAGTCTGTGTTAGGATATGTGTATAGTTAAGTATTTATAGTATATGTATAGTTAGTAGTTAGTATAGTTAGATTACCGCTCCAGTATGTTAGTTATGTATAGGTTTAAAGTAGCTTGTACGTCCAGTGTTGTGTTTATATTTATGATTTCGTCTATTTATGTAGCGCAGTGGTCCTGTGAGACACAACATTTCAATAAAGCTTGACTTGATGACTTCATCACTGTTTATTGTTAGTTTAAAAAATAATAAATTGTGCATGAATATGATGAATATGAATGAATACGAATTTTATTAAACAATATAATAATGTACTATTAATACCAGTGTAGTAATCCGTTGTCTTATTATTATTCATTTTCTTTTCGGCTTAGTCCCTTTATTAATCTGGGGTCGCCACAGTGGAATGAACCGCCAACTTATCCAGCATATGTTTTACGTAGCAGATGCCCTTACAGCCACAACCCAACACTGGAAAACATCCATACACTCCCATTCACACACATACACTACAGACTATTTAGCTTATCCAATTCACCAATAGCGCATGTCTTTGGACTTGTTGGGGGAAACCGGAGCACCCGGAGGAAACCCACGCGAACACGGGGAGAACATGCAAACTCCACACCGAAATGCCAACTGACCCAGCCGAGGCGCGAACCAGCAACCTTCTTGCTGTGAGGTGACAGCGCTACCCACTATTATTATTATTATTATTATTATTATTATACATTGATTTAAAAATATCTAGACCTACCAGTATGACATTGGAAATTTTTGTTTACTAACCTTTAAAATATATGATTTATAATACAGCAACAATTTAAAACTATATAATACCAAATACTATAAAACAAATGAATAAATAAATAATTGAATTCAATTAATTAATACATAAACAACAACAAGAAAAAAAAAACCCACAAAGATGACGAAGAAAATCTATAAAATAGCGGTTATGTCATCATAATACATCATTTTTTGAGGCTATTGTTCATTGTTTTCTTTACTATGTTATAATTATTATCTATTATTATTACTTTTCTTTTTTTCTTGTTGTGTTTTTCCCATTTATTCTAATGCTCATGGATATATATTTTGTGTCTGAATTTATATTGATATTTCGTGTAATGTTTAAATACGTATAATAATAATAATAATAATAATAATAATAATAATAATAATAATAAT
>CAIGQV010019070.1:26086932-26130005 GCA_903798115.1 Danio jaintianensis | reverse complement strand
GTAAAACATGTGCTGGATAAGTTGGCGGTTCATTCCGCTGTGGCGACACCAGATTAATAAAGGGACTAAGCTGAAAAGAAAATGAATGAATGAATAAATTGACCGTAGTGTATGTGTGTGAATGAGTGTATGGGTGTTTCCCAGTACTGGGTTGCAGCTGGAAGGGCATCCGCTGTGTAAAACATATGCTGGATAAGTTGGCGGTTCATTCCACTCTGGCGACCCCTGATGAATAAAGGGACTAAGCCAAAGGAAAATGAATGAATGAATGAATGAATAAATGAATATTGAGATAGGGCTGTGCGATTTGTCCTAAAATCAAAATCTCGATTAATTGAACATTTGAACTCGGTTACAATTAATGAACGATTATTTTATTTATTTATTTGCCCTCATAGTTCACTGACAGGTTTTGTACAGTAAATATGCTCACATATTACAAGTGAGAGATTTTTGAATGAAGGGTGCAATACTTGATTTTAAAATAATTGAAGGAAACACACACTACTATCTTTGATTATTCATTGAATATCAACGTTGAACAACAGAAATTAAAACACACATTGCTTAAAACCAACAGTCCAAGTAAAATAAATCATATTTATTGCATATCCTGTAAATAATATTTTAAACAGTGCATTTCTTGCATCTTCTGTAAACAAATATTTAAATGTAAATAATAATTTAAACGTAATGGAAAATATGCTGTCTCAAGGCATCTCTGGCGCAGCTTCCAATCATCATCAATGTAGTGCGAAGTGAGGCTCAGAAAATAGTCCAGTATAATCTCACATGCATTGTCAGTAGAGATTTCAGAATCTCATGCAGTGCTCATAATAGCCAAGATGTCAAAATCGGCAATAATTGTTTTGCTAATGTTTGTTCTGTTTCCGAAACCTTATTTAAAAATGAAATATTATTAGAAAATCTTGCAGCTACAGCTCAATGTTGTAACTGCTTTAACATCTGAGTCACTGATGAGAGTCCACAACATCCACTATGTCTGTAAGCAATACATTTTCTCATGGAAGCCGAATAAATATTAGATGTCGGCGAAGTGTTTTGTAAGCAAGATGAACTTTGTTTTATTGGTTTTTGGTGGTGAAACTCTCTTCCTGAGCTCCGTCAGGTTGCAAAGGGCCGTGTTCTGATAAACAAACACTCTAATAGGGTGAATAGAAGAGCGGTGTGTTTGCTGTTTTATCAGAGGCTAATCATTTACATGATGCCCTGGATTTCAGCATGGGCAAACATAGCCAGCAGAAGCTGTTTTTCTCCCACTCTCTCTCATAAATATTTAGTTGAGCAAATTTCCCCTGCTAGCATAAGGAATGAGATGATGCAAATGTATAAGCGGTAAAAGAGGATAACAAAAACTTCACACACTGTACACTTTTCTAATATCTGCTTGTTAAACCTCTTTTAGAACTGTCTTCATGGCATAGAGATTTTTATCCAGACTTATATGAGAGCATCACACAGTTCTGCGAATTTATCAGGTGAACGTATGTGAAACTCGCTGGATGATATTGGAAAAAAAAAATGTACATTGCGATTATTTAGTTTTTCTGCATCCATAAATTAGCATTTATCCGTATTTTGTAATTAATGCTTATTTATGCTTTTGACTTGCATTATGGGACCTTGATCTTTCTTCCAACAACTTGTAACATTAGAAAGTTTGAAAAAGTGACTTTTATGCACATTTTTAATAGTTTAAAGTGATATATTGTCTGGGTCGGTGTTGTATATTAAGGTACAAAAACCTTGTAATAAACTGCCAGCACATTTTCTGTTATTTTACAGACTTATTTCTCTATATATAATTTTTTATATATTGTATTATTTCCAACCTACTAAAATGTCAATAAAAGTCACCTTGTTAAACTCTAGAGTTGAATTTACAACATCAAAAGTCGACAGAGCAGAGATCAAGCTCCCATAATGCGATTCACAACCTTAAATAAGTGGAAAAAGAGAACTGTAAATCATAATACTGAAACTTCTAATTAACATATGTTTTACTGTGTTTATATTGGGATATGAACATAATTTCACAAGATGACTCCATTTGAAAAGAATTCATCATTTTACAGTGATTGGGATTATTTTGTAGGGGAGCGCATTTGAATAAAGCATACAAAATTATACAAAAAATATACAAAATAAAATAAATTAAAGCACAGATGAGAACCATAGAACGAAGATAAAAATGAAATAAACAATCTATATTCTTGTGCCCAAAAAACACATCCAAATAAAAATCATTCACAGTATTCGTTAAAAACTTGATAAAACTGTGGTTCCTGGTTAATTAGGATTGCAGATCCTGGGATGTGACTATTGTGAATTGTTCACATTGCGATATCGATGCTGAAACGATATATTGTGCAGCCCTACTTATGACCAATGAAAACTACAAAAGCTTTTATTAATCTTGGTGATGTTAATGCCTAATAATGCATTCAAATCAAAAAGTATAATTGTTTTATGAAATGGAGTTAATAACTAAAGAAATTCAGTTGCATTTTTTATAACTTTAACTAAAAGTGTGGCTATTTGTCACTGTTGATTTTAATGCATTAACCAACGTTTACTATTGAGACTTTACTATTATAAAGTGTTACCTGTTGTACTTCATAATTGGGATTTCTAATTAGTTTGAAACACTTGTTTATCTGAACATGTATATTACAATAAAGCAATACACTATGTATTTTCTTTTGTTATTATACATGTAACCTTTTTTTGAAGTGTAGGTGAATATCATCGTAGTACACTGTAAAAAATGTAATGACAAAAAGTCAAGACAACAATTATTTTTGTTGCTTTGACTTATTTAGCTTTAACTTAAACAACATTTTTTAAGTGACACAAAGTTTAACTTAATATTTTGAGTCAGTTATCTAAGTTGAGATGACTAGAAATGTTCATTTGATAGATTCATTCATTCATTTTCCTTCGGCTTAGTCCCTTTATTCATCAGGGGTCGCCACAGAGGAATGAACCGCCAACTTATCAAGCATATGTTTTACACAACGGATGCCCTTCCAGCTGCAACCCAGTACATCCATACACACTCCTTCACACACATACACTACGGCCAATTTAGTTTATTCAATTCACCTGTAGCGCATGTCTTTGGACTGTGGGGGAAATCGGAGCACCCGGAGGAAACCCACGCCAACACGGGGAGAACATGCAAACACACAAAAATGCCAACTGATCCAGCCGGGACTCGAACCAGCGACCTTCTTGCTGTGAGGCGACAGTGCTAACCACTGAGCCGCCATGTCGCTGTTCATTTGATTCAACTAATAAATTTAAGGCATTATTTTTTTTTATAGTATACAGTATATTGTGATGGAAGCTTCAAAAATGAATACCTGATACCTCCACAAGCCTTGTACACACATTTAATTCATCTTAACCCCTGTGTTTCCCTCACTCTGTAGTCTGGTGTTTGTTGAAAAAGTGGTTTATTGTGGGAGTGTTTCTGCTGTGACTGGGTCAAGTTGAACACACATCTATGTATTGTGGCTCATACCAGCTTTAGCAAACCTCACACACCTGTCCGGCCCCTTCAAAGTGCCTCTCCTGCCCATAAATAATTGTACACAGGCAGGTGCCAGTGCAAATGCTGCTCGGCCCTTGATCAAACCAGCGTCAGATGCCCCTGAGCAACACGAGTGGTTCTTATGTGCGCAAGCGTCAAAATCAACAAGGTCAGGAGTTCAGACGACTAAAAGAGACTCAAGAAACTTCAGACTGGGATTGATATGTGCTGCTCTGATCACTCGATTCTGAGGTTAAGGGAAAAAAAAAAAGTTGTGGTAACTTTTTAAACATCTTCAGATTTTGAAGTACTGTGGAACAATAGGCCTCTTTTATGCCTTGAAGTCAGAGATTGGATTTTGGAACTGTTTTGTGTGGCTTTGTGTGTATGTGTTTGTGAGAGAGAGAGAGAGAGAGGCTTTTATCTACAGTTTTCTTTCTTGTGTTTACAATTTTTATTATTTTGAATTGAAACAAATGGAGCCAGGCAATATCAAACATTTAATGTCACAGATTCAGTTTAATTTTCCTCAAGTTCCAAGTTTTTATTTATTATATATACAGTGCATCCGGAAAGTATTCATAGCGCTTCACTTTTTCCACATTTTTTTTATGTTACAGCCTTATTCCAAAATGGATTAAATTAATTTATTTCCTCAAAATTCTACACACAATACCCCATAATGACAATGTGAATTTTTTTAAATTGTTGCAAATTTATTAAAAATAAAAAACCTGAAAAATCACATGTACATAAATATTCACAGCCTTTGCCGTGAAGCTCTAAATTGAGCTCAGGTACATTCTGTTTCTGTTTCTGATTGGACATGATTTGAAAAGGCATACACCTGTCTATATAAGGTCTCAGGGTTGACAGTGCATGTCAAAGCACAAACCAAGCATGAAGACAAAGGAATTGTCTGTAGACCTCCGAGACAGGATTGTCTCAAGGCACAAGGCTGGGGAAGGTTACAGAAAAATTTCTGCTGCTCTGAAAGTTCCAATGAGCACAGTGGCCTCCATCATTCGTAAGTGGAAGATGTTTGGAACCACCAGGACTCTTCCAAGAGCTGGCCGGCCATCTAAGCTGAGTGGTCGGGGGAGAAGGGCCTTAGTCAGGGAGGTGATCAATAACCGATGGTCACTCTGCCTGGGCTCCAGCGTTCTTCTGTGGAGAGAGGAGAACCTTACAGAAGGACAACCATCTGTGCAGCAATCCACCAATCAGGCCTGTATAGTAGAGTGGCCAGACGGAAGCCACTCCTTAGTAAAGGGCACATAGCAATATGCCTGGAATTTGCCAAAAGGCATCTGAAACAAAATTCTCTGGTCTGATGAGACTAAAATTGAACTCTTTGGAGTGAATGCCAGGCGTTACATTTGGAGAAAACCAGGCACCGCTCAACACCAGGCTAATACCATCCCTACAGTGAAACATGGTGGTGGCAGCATCATGCTGTGGGGTTGTTTTTTTTAAGCTGCAGGAACTGGAAGACTAGCCAGGATAGAGGGAAAGATGAATGCAGCAATGTACAGAGACATCCTGAATGAAAACCTGCTTCAGAGTGCTCTTGACCTCAGACTGGGGTGACAGTTCATCTTCCAGCAGGACAATGAACCAAAGCACACCGCCAAAATATCAATGGAGTGGCTTCACAACTCTGTGAATGTCCTTGAGTGGCCCAGCCAGAGTCCAGACCTAAATCCTATTAAACATCTCTGGAGAGATCTGAAAATGGCTGTACACCGTCGCTTCCCATCCAACCTGATAGAGCTTGAGAGGTACTGCAAAGAGAAATGGGCAAAAATTCCCAAAGACAGGTGTGCCAAGCTTTTGTGGCATCATATTCAAAAAGACTTGAGGCTGTAATTGCTGCCAAAGGTGCATCAACAAAGTATTGAGCAAAGGCTGTGAATACTTATATACACGTGATTTTTCAGGTTTTTTATTTTTAATAAATTTACAACAATTTTAAAAAATCTTTGTTCACATTGTCATTATGGGGTATTGTGTGTAGAATTTTGAGGAAATAAATGAATTTAATCAATTTTGGAATAAGGCTGTAACAAAAAAATGTGGAAAAAGTGAAGCGCTATGAATACTTTCCGAATGCACTGTGTGTGTGTATGTATGTATGTATGTATGTATGTATGTGTGCGTGCGTGTGTGTTCTGTTTGATCGATTTAATGTAACCAGTTAAAATTTTTATACCGATTTTATCAGTTGTTACATTTTTAACAGAGTCATCCATCCATCCATCCATCAAATTAACCAACCGACCCATCCATCCATCCATCAAATTAACCAACCGTCCAATCCGTCCAGTCAGTAAATAAATTTTACTGCTAAATTTACCCCCCAAAATATTGTTTAACTCATTTATTCATTTTATTTTTGGCTTAGTCCCTTTATTAATCAGGGGTCGCCACAGCGGAATGAACCGCCAACTTATCCAGCATATGTTTTACACAGTGGATGCTTTTCCAGCTACAACCAATCACTGGGAAACACCCATACACTCTCATTCACAAACATACACTACGGCCAATTTAGCTTACTCAATTCACTTATAACACGTCTTTGGTCTTGTGGGGGAAACCGGAGCACCCGGAGGAAACCCATGTGAACACGGGGAGAACATGCAAACTCCACACAGAAATGCCAACTGACCCAGCCGAGGCTTGAACCAGCTACCTTCTTGCTGTGAGACAACATCGCTACCCACTTTGCCACCGCGCCGCCCTAATATTGTTTAACTTATTCACTAAAATAAAATATTTTTTCATTCATTCATTCATTTTCTTTTCGGCTTAGTCCCTTTATTAATCTGGGGTTGCCACAGTGGAATGAACCGCCAACTTGTCCAGCATATGTTTTACGCAGAGGATGCTCTTCCAGCCGCAACCCGTCACTGGGAAACATCCATACACACTCATTCACACACATACACTACGGACAATTTAGCCTACCCAATTCACCTATACCACGTCTTTGGACTTGTGGGGGAAACCGGAGTACCCGGAGAAAACCCATGCGGTGTGCTGTTTGCTGTGAGGCGATCGTGCTACCCACTGCTCCACCGTGACGCCCTTATTTTTTTATTTGTGCAAAATATTATCTTTTTTTTATAGGAGGAAAAACAACTTTTTTTATTTTTTTATTTTGACCTTTTACGTATTTTTATTTTAGCCTTTATTACAGTTTTTTTTTTTTCTTCTTTAATTTCTCTGTTTTCAGTTTCAGTTTCAATAACTAACAAACAAGATTTTACAATATTACCCAATGTCAAAGTACTTTTTAAATGAATGAATGAATGAATGAATGAATGAAATAAAATAAATAAACACATTAATTCCAATAATTTAAAAAATAGTGTTTTCTTATATTTAGTCAAGTACTCCATATTTTCTTGATTACTTGCTTATTGTTTATGGCAAATATACCATTCAATCAGTCAAGAGCATTAAAACGTATATTGTTATGACATAAGCAGTAAATCTGTTTCGAATTAGGGATGCACCAATCGACTGGCAAAAAACCCCAGAAACCGACTGATTTTTGTTAAAATCCGCAACCAGGCAGGTTTGGTTTCAGTTTGGCCAATCTGTGTATATACAGATTTTCATACAAACATTGCTTACACTGTAACAACTTTTATGCTACAAAGTCTATAAATTAAATGTTAATCAAGATCAGAGGAGCTTAAGGAGCAGGCGACGCATGAAAGCAACTCTACGACGCATGAAAAAGCATGAGATTCAGCCATTTTAACAAACTTTAACCACAACCTTTCTTCATTTCATTCGTGTACTATTCCTTAATACTTTCAACAATAAATACTGTACGGATCATATTTGTGTTTGTCCAGTTTTCATTACAGCTCATTTAGGCGATCACTTTGGGTTAATATTTCAAGTCTAAAGCTTGAGTAAACATCTATACTTAATGTACATGGGCTTCATTTAGTATAATGCAGTATACTGCACCTGGACATAGCATTCATTGTATGTGTGGATTATAAGAAGTTAGTAGGGTGTTTGAAAAACTCACAGGCAAATGTACTGTTCATGATGACTGATGATGACTGAAAAGTTTGAGGAAATTCCTAAATATTATGTGGTTATTGTTATTGTCGGGTTTTATTAAGACATCTATAAGTGAAACACACTGTTGTAATACAAGTTTAGATGGTATTTTCCTTGTAGATCGTCTAATAATATTAGATAATCCATATTAACCAGCTTTGCTTACAGCTGTAACC
Organism: Danio jaintianensis; assembly: GCA_903798115.1. NCBI lineage: Eukaryota > Metazoa > Chordata > Actinopteri > Cypriniformes > Danionidae > Danio > Danio jaintianensis. The sequence goes on along the minus strand of CAIGQV010019070.1, from coordinate 26,122,187 downwards.
AAAGTAGCGCTGTTACTCCTGCAGGTCTATATGCACCCCCTGCTGCAAGAGAATGAATTTCCACTTTCAACCAGCATTGATACCATTTTAGGTCTGTACTAGTATGTTTTATGTAGCATTATTATTAGTCAGATTTAGTTTTTTTTTTTTTTTTTTTCACTTCATATTTTGAAATCATACTATATATTTGAAATCACCAACTACCCAATAAATATATGTTGCACTTTTGTGTGGATCATGATTAGGGCCAGACAGAATCTGTGGACATTTTTTTTTATATTTCTCCGCAGAATTTTGTAAAAAATCTGTTGATTTATGCAGAATGATTTTGGGAGTATTGTAACTACAAACTTAATATATGAAATAAAAATAAGACCTTTTTTAACTTTTATTTAAAGGGGTGGTCCACAGTGTATTTTTAAGGCTTGGTTGTGTTTATAATATGCAAAGCAATGTGTGCTCATGCTTCACTTGTTGAAAATCACGATATTTTTTCATAGATCTTACTTTGATTATATACAGCTACTCAGCTAACATGCAAACGACTGTCATATTTCCTAGTTCCTCTGAAAGGCCTGTCCTCAAGAGGCTCTGATTGGTCGCTAACATAATGTGCTGTGATTCGCGGATTAGCTCCACAACACTCCCCTACAAGTGCGCGCTTTTGCGCTGTGTAAACAGTCCAGTCAGAGGCTCAGAGCAGCTGTTAGCAGCGTTAGCTGCCTGAATCAGACAGAAATGAAGAGCACACAGCTCGCGTCTGCTCTCTAAAATAAAATCTGACAAGTGTCTTTCACATATATTCGGAATAAGCATGTGTTGCGGTGCCAAACAGCATTTCCCCTTGTTTACATCCTTGTTAATGCTAGAAACTGTGCATGTAGTTGATCAATTTTAACAAATAAAAATACTTACAGGTTGTGGCTCACAGTCCACAGCTTCGTCTGTTGGAGGAGTTTTAACCGAATCCAGCACTGAACTGGGAGAGATTCTGGAAGCTGTCCTTTGTCAAATGCTAGCTATATATTTTTTATAATTCTCTGGAACATAATTAAAATTAAACTGTAAGCACTTCTCTCTTTGTGTCGTGTCCTTTGGAAGCCCAAATACAGAAACAGAAGAATCTCGGTGGAAATAGCAGCGTTTGGACGGCATTTTAGCTTTCTCTGCTATAACATTACAGCGCCTCTGGCCACACCCCTTCGCTGCTCAGGGTGTGTGCGCGAGGTGAATGCACGTAACCTGAAGCGTTTGTGATCTCATCAGCCCAGATGTATTTTTTTGTAGTCCCCTAATTCGTTCGCTGTAGGCTTTGCTAAGCTAACTCTGTAAAAGCCAATGTCTCCCTTTGCATTGAACTTTGAGCATATTACATTCAGAGATGTTGTTTATGTTCACACAGCTACATTACACATCAACTAAAGTTTAAAATATGATATCGTAGTGGACCACCCCTTTAATGTTTACAATGCAAATCTAATTACACAGATCCATTTATTTGGTAAACAAAGCAAGTCTCTCATATAGTATATCTACTAAAAGACAGAAAATATTACTTTACAAACTGTATTGTAAATAAATCAAATGAACATGGTCATTTTAGTCAATAATATTACTGAAATTAATTTAAAGACTGAATACATATAAATTTAAACACATTAACACAAGTAAATAAATAGACTCAATGATGGGCTAAAAATCTGCGGATTTCTGCGTGTACAGATTCCATGTGGGCCTAATCATGATTGAAGTACAGTTGTTACCTCTAATATAAAATCATTGCAGATTCATCCAATGATAAACCAAATAAACCTTTTGTTCACATAATTGTTTTGTTTTCGAATAAAAAAAGAGCATAAGAAAAAGAAAAGAAATCGGTATCGAAACGGTCAATTTGCTAGTAAAAAATCTGAATCGAATCGGCCATGGGAAAACCTGATCAGCGCATCACCATTTAGAATTAAAGTCAAACTATTACTGTTCTTTTCTTGTACATTTTGTCACCCGTTTCATAATTTCTCTGAAAAAATACTTTCATGTAACCTCAAACTTTCTTTTGACACAGTTTCACCAAAGACTGCTGGGAAAAGCCAGCTTTCTGTTCTCCAGACTGTGTCTCATTGCATTCTCTCAGCTGATTCTGAAAGAGCATGAAATGCAGTCTGATTTCGTCTCCATCTGGGACTGATATCTCCCAGCGGTCTCTCTCTCTCTCTCTCTCTCTCTGTCTCTCTCTCTCTCTCTCTCTCTCTCTCTCTCTCTCTGACAGTTACTCAGTCGACTGTACATTCTGGAGAACAAGCCGTTGAAATAAGTGAACAAGCGGCAGGGACGATGGGAAGGTCAATGGGTCCAGCATGATATTGGCACAATGAGGCAGTTACCAGAATGATCCTGGTTCAGTTTCAAATCTAGGAACTCTGGGATATCGGCCTAGAAGTTAGTTAAGTTCCAGATTGCTGCAATTTGGGGCTTGTGTCAGTACACTTCACTTTCTAAACAAATGATACTTTAAAGAAGCCAGAGGCACTTGAGCTTGTTGTGCGACATTGCGTTTTCTCTGATTAATTAATCAGCGTATCATGTACTTAATTTGATTAAAAGTAAACATGCTAAGCTGTTCTATACGTTGAGTGTTGCTATTTAAAGCAATTGCTGGCACTTCTTGAATGATACAGTGAAACAGTTTGTCTTGTTTTACTGTGAAGCTAAATTATTCATTAAAATAATTATATTATTATTACTATTAATGTTACTGAAAATAACCTTGATCATAAAATATGATTTTGTTAATATCACAACATTTTCAGAGCAAGATTTCTTTTTTCTGTTATTCGGCTGTCACTCATTGATTGATTAAATTATATGTTGTGTCTTCTTTAGCCGCACTTTTTCAAGTTTTTTTCCCCCTCTATAGTCAATTAGACTGTTGTGATAGTGGCATTAGTATAGTGGCCCAGTAGTGCACAACACAATGACATTTAAAAAAGCAAACATTAATATCACAACACAACGACATTTAAGATCACAATGCAACGCCATTAAGATCACAATGGAACTACACAATCTCACAACACAAGGGAAATGCTAGAAGTGCAAGTGAAACATGGATTACTTCTTCTCCTTCTTCTGGTTGAATGGCAAGTTACAGCTAAACAGTGATTACATGTAGTTGCCACAATAAATTCATCAAAATACTTTGCTACCTTTGCTACCATATATATATATATATATATATATATATAAACATTATATTTTAATTTACAATTCGATTCAGTATATTTTTACAAAACAAGTAAATGCCTAAAGAGTGATAGGCCTAAGTTATATGTGTATGTGTACACGCGCACACACACACACACACACACACACACACACACACACACACACACACACACACACACGTATGTACATGTATGTTTTTTGTTATAGTGCACACGTTCATTGACTGGCAAATAACTTCATTTACTGCTCTTCAGCCTCTGGTGAACCTCTGTTAGTGTCTGAAATTTTGGGTTGCTATCCCAATATTGCATCTGATTCTATATTGACCATCTCCATAATTCCCTCTTTTACCCAGCCTTTTGCCTTCTTCAAACTTGTGTTTACTGTGCCAGGCAGGGCATTGCCAAGATTACTGCAAGCACTGGATGAGGTTTGTGGGGTGCCATTTCAATTTTCACAATATTAGAATGTGTCATGATTGATCGGCAAGTCAGCACCATTATTCTCCCTCAGCGTTAATGCAAGATCTCTAACAATGTGACAAACAGCAAACCTAAAGGACAGCAAGAAGGAAAAAACTACCAGCATATGCTCAGCTTTAGAAAAGATGTCTATAGTCTAGTAATTTGCACTCATTATTACTAATAAGCAGGTTTGCTGAAGTTCTGATTTCACTGACGTTTAACTTTCGGTAATGACCATGTTGGAAATCAGCTTCCTATGAAGTCACCTTGACTCTCTGATTGAGATGCAGTTTCTGATCTCTCCTCTAGACTCTAATCATCTGGGACACGAGCCTGCGGACATGCGGAGAATATCACTGCCTTATGGTGCTGCAGTAGGCCAACCCTCCCTCCGCTCCTCAAACACTGATTTCTTGTAATGGCGGTGACTCTCATAATCACTGAGCAGCTGAAGTTTGATAGTGGGCATGGGTTGGGAGGGGGGTCCGGATTAATTTCCTTGCAAATAGCTATCAGGTGTTTGCTTTGTGTTAACTTTTGGGTGTCCTGAGAATGCTGTTATGCTGTTGCCGTACTGAATAGGAATAGCAATTCAATGTAAAATGCTTTTTAGGGATGGAAAACAACACTTTTCAGGGGTCATTGTAAGTTGTTGTTCCCATTTGCTCAGATCAGTAGCATGCAAGATTCGATTGCCTTGTCGAATCCAATCCCTCGTGAGCCTCAGGTAGTAGCTTTTTGTAATACCTGTCTAGAAAAGTAACTGGTTGGTCTCATTCACAAGCAAATCCTGGTTCATCAGTAACTGTTATGCTAGTAAAAGGCTATATGTTCATATATAGACAACATACACAGGTCACATTTTTTTATGTACAAGTTTTATATGTAATCAAAGTAGCATAATGATTTGTAGCAGTGACTGTATAGAATTCTTAACAGATTTTGAGCTTGTGCATATTCGTTTCTCTTCATAATCTAATCCGCTAACATTTAATCTAAAATAGATTAGCAGGCTAATACTTTAGTGCTTAATCAGATTAATTGTTTAATATGAGTATTTGGCTAGCGGTCGATAGGAGGCTAATCAGCTAATTGAATGCTACAATAATAGGTTAAAATTGTTTGTTAGATAGTATCTAGTAGCGTTTGTTTCGGCTAGTAGTTTGTTGCACTAATAAGCTAAATTGTTTGGGATCTGCTAACTCTGTTTTTGATTGGCAATTAGCTATATGTTGCACTGATGGTTTGAGCTAAATGGTTTAAGGGATGATAATATTATTTGAATATCAAATAACACGACTATAAAGAATATAAAATAATCATGTAGCGGTACGCTATAATAATTAGCTTATTTGTTTGCAGTATGCTAACATAGTAGGGTGTTTGGATAACAATAAAGGATGCTAATTGGCTAAATAGTTTGATATGTTAGCAGCATATTATTGGCCTAGCAATATAGTTAGTTAGTTTTATGTTGTACTAATAAGCAAAATGTTTGTGATACATGTATGTCAACTAAACAACAGTGGTTTGTAGCAAGGATGCTAATCAGTTATTAGAGTGTTACCCTAATAGGTTAAATTGTTATAGGCTAACAAAGCAGGTTGTTTGGTTGGCAATTGATAGTATGCTAATATGCTTGGTTTTTTGTGATTTTCTAACATAGCAGTGTATTTGGCTAGCAGTTGATCCGAGGCTGATAAAGTACTGGTATGCTACAACGTGCCATTTGGCTAAAAATATTTAAGATGTTAAAAGTTATAGTATTAAATATTAAAGTTAAACTTTTTTGCAATATACTAACATAACAGGGTAATTGATTAGCAAAAGGCAGGAGGCTAATCGGCTAGTGGTATATTACATTAATAGGCTAATTGTTTATGGTATGCTAACGCTGCAGGGTATTTAGAAATAGCGAAGATGGTAGGCTAATCCAAATGTTTAATTGTACCTTTATATAGCTTAATGCATGTTAACATGTTATGTTATGTTAAGTATAATTTAAACGGCACATGCATTAAATGACTTTCAGTTGTCACTCTACACAATGTTTTGGATAGGCCAAAAACTCTTTGAAATAAAGATGTACAGCTATTGTAACATTCAAGTTAGCATTTAACTTAACTACAATGTGCACATTCTTTTCCCACTATAGCCTAAAGCTCATATTGTCATATAACATTATCCTGCATTTTAGTATCATATCATTCATTCGCATTCATAACTGTAGCAGACAAGGATGAAGGATGGATTAGTAGGCCAGTAACCTTTCAAGAGATGACACCGTTACGCTTCTGTCCATCTGCACATTGATTTATGTTAATTTCTTTTAATGTTTGAAAAGAAGAAATCTGTCTCCTCGCTCCAGAAATATGAGCTTGACACTGAGCGAACAGCAGCACATTTGCATTCATATCATCATATTCCTGTGCATAAGAGAAACTTTGAAAAGGCTTAGAACCAAATGCCAGAGGTTAAATGGCCTCGCTGTGATCTCAAATGACAATGAATTCATTCAGGAAGAGCCAGGTTCGACAATGACGTTTATGTTGTTATTTTTTTTTTAGTTCAAGTGTTGGTTGTGATAAACTAAAATTGAAAAATTGCACCATTTACTCATCTTAATTGATGGTAATTCTGTATGCATTGCTGTAATTTTGTATAAACAAAAAGCCGCTAATGCTTATTATTCAAAATATAGCAAAGGCCGCTGTCTGTTTGGATACTTTTTAAAATGATCATTTGATTGTTGGTAAACAAATATTTAAGTAGATACTTTGAATTAAAATGAACATATTCACATTTTTGTAATATTACAAATAGTACTTTAACATCAACATGCAAAAAGTATATACATAAAAAGAATTTTTGATTTAAACAAGTCTGTAAAAACATATATAATAATAAAAATCATTTTAAAATAAATAAATAAATAGCCAATACATAAGGTATCATTTATCAAAACCATTTGTGGCAGAGAAAAAAAAAAACATAAATACATTGGAAAAGGTAATTGTGGCATTTTTATTACACAATTGTGACTTTTGTTCTTGTGGTTTTTGGTTTAATTTTCAAAAATCTAAGTTTATATCTCGTATTCTGTCGTTTTTTTTTGTTTAGTTTTTTTCACAATTCTGACTTGTTGCTTAATAATGAGTTTGTATCTTGTAGTTCTGACTTTAAACAATCTTGACTATTAAAGCATTTTAATATCTATTCCTAGACTATTAAAGCATTTTAATATGATTTTATGTCTTGCAGTTTTCCTTTTTTTTGCAAAATTAACACGTATCTAAATTTTTAAATGAAAGTTTATATATTAAAATTCCATAAAATCCCTTTGATAAACACAAACATGACAAATACACAGTTGAAATATTTCAGTATTTTCAATATTTTTCAAGCATTTCTGACATTCTTGAGTTAACATCCTGTGATTGTATTAAACTCAAAATTGCGTGTTAAAAGTCAAAATAGTGGTATTTTAACTGAAAAGATTAAAAATATGTTGTTAATGCCTAATTTAATAAATAATATATTAATACATTAATGAATAAGTGTCAGCAACCTCTTCTTTATATATTTATATATATTTTTTTTTTGATCAGCCAATAACATGGCAGCAACTCAATGCATTTAGGCATGTAGACATGGTCAAGACAATCTGCTGCAGTTCAAACCGAGCATCAGAATGAGGAAGAAAGGTGATTTAAGTGACTTTGAACGTGGCATGGTTGTTGGTGCCAGATGGGTTGGTCTGAGTATTTCAGAAACTGCTGATCCACTGGGATTTTCCTGCACAACCATCTCTAGGGTTTACAGAGAATGGTCTGAAAAAGAGAAAATATCCTGTGAGCGGCAGTTCTGTGGGCGCAAATGCCTTGTGGATGCCAGAGGTCAGAGGAGAATGGCCAGACTGGTTCGAGTTGATAGAAAGGCAACAGTAACTCAAATGACCACTCGTTACAACCGAGGTATGCAGAAGAGCATCTCTGAACGCACAACACTTTAAACCTTGAGGCAGATGGGCTACAGTAGCAGAAGACCACACCGGGTGCCACTCCTGTCAGCTAAGAACAGGAAAGTGAGGCTACAATTCGCACAGGCTCACCAAAATTGGACAATAATGATTGGAAAAATGTTGCCTGGTCTGATGAGTCTCAATTTCTGCTGCGAAGTTCGATTGGTAGGGTCAGAATTTGGCGTCAACAACATGAAAGCATGGATCCATCCTGCCTTGTATCAATGGTTCAGGCTGATGGTGGTGGTATAATGGTGTGGGGGATATTTTCTTGGCACACTTTGGGCCCATTAGTACCAATTGAGCATCGTGTCAACGCCACAGCCTACATGAGTATTGTTGCTGACCATGTCCATCTCTTTATGACCACAGTGTACCAATCTTCTGGTGGCTACTTCCAGCAGGATAATGCGCCATTGTCATAAAGTGCAAATCATCTCAGACTGGTTTCTTGAACATGACAATGAGTTCACTGTACTCAAATGACCTTCACAGTCACCAGAACTCAATCCAATAGAGCCCCTTTGGGATGTGGTGCAATAGGAGATTCGCATCATGGCTGTGCAGCCGACAAATCTGCAGCAACTGCGTGATGCTATCATGTCAATATAAACCAAAATCTCTGAGGAATATTTCCAGTACCTTTAAGGCAGGATTAAGGCAGTTCTAAAGGCAAAAGCGGGTCCAACCGGGTACTAGTAAGGTGTACCTAATAAAGTGGCCGGTGACTGTATATTTGTCCAAATATTTTAACTAAATTGTATCCATTTTCTGGTGGACAAATCAGATTGAATTTGAAGTGCTTCATTAACATTGAGATTGACCATTGTCTATTGACTATTAGTGGTTTCTTCAGGTCCTCAAGATTTTTGACGTTATTCAAGAAACACGGTTTGTATAGTGCTTGCTATCTTGTTGCTAGAGATTTCTTGGTAATTTATAGCCATCTGCTTACTGGCCAATCAAAAGAGCCCTCAAGTTTTATATAAAATGGCTTTTTTTTCCCTATAAATTTTTACATGTACCAAGAGAAAACCATCCATGCGCATAGTAATGCATTATCACACCTGTCCCTAACAAGCTGCCTCAAGCAAGCACCACTAAATATGTAGTTTACTGCATCCCTGGGGGAAAATCCACCACAAGCAAACCTGGGGTCCATTCAGCCACCCCGAGCACATCTAAACAACATCAAAATTCATGCAAAAGAATTCAGAAAATCATAAAGCATCACCAGACATTTGTTTTGGAGATGTCTGGGACGTAAATGGACAAGCCCACAGGGTTCTGCTTGACCATGCCAGACCTGTCAGCTCTTCAGATGTAACACTCGCATTGAAAATGCAGATGCATTTTGGCAATTGAAAGTGAAACAGCCTGCCCTCTTCATCCTTAGGCATCGCGCAAGAGCTCTGGCCTCTTCTTCAACCCATCAACATCTCCACAAGTGCACCTTAAGGGGCGTTCAGGTTGATGAGGCTCTTAGCTGTTGCTTTCGGAGGCGTTTTATGCATCCAGTAATGCTGTACGATATCAGAATACAACCGGTTATTACTTTTATACAACACAACTGAAACTTTTATCCAACTAAGGCTCTATGGAAATGTGTGCTTCAGCCTATGTTTGTGTGAAATTGCAAAAACATACTTAAACATATGTTAGACTGAACACTGCAGTTCTTCACACAACACCAAATAAATACCACAAAAGAACTTAATGTTTATGGTTTGTAATATCATTTGCCTCACCTATCTAACTTCATATGCGACAACTTTTCTGGTGTGACAAGATTGTTTGGTTTCTCACTTTGTACGGTGCCGTGGGACGTTGTACTTGGGACGGTTCCACAAAAGAGAAAAAAAGCTATGTAAAATCAAGATAAAACAGTTTTTGCAATGCACTTTTCTCTTATGTTTGCTTTTGAAAACACTATTGGTTGGGATTAGGGAAGGGTATAAATCTGTATGAAATGCCCTGCCTTCTCATGGACTTGTACAAGAAGGACGTGTATCGAAAACGCAAAACAAAATGCACCATAAGTAATTAGCCAAAAATGTAGCAAGCACCCTCTAGTGGATTTGTCATCTGAAACATGCAGCAAAACATACCCGGAGCAATGTATTTTACGTTTCACGAAAATCTAGGCTTCCAATGAGCCTTGACTGCTTTTATTATATTTGATAACAGTGATTTGTTATATCTGCACTTTAATGAATGAACATGTAGAGAGAAATGTGCTAGTTAAACGTGTCATGCAGTTCGTGTGATATTAATTTAACTTCCACTCTCCACATGAACACTGCACATAAATGAATACATCTGATAATTGGGAGAAAAAAAAACATATCTGCACCTAATAATAGTAAACAATATATGTTGTTTGAGGTTGATTAATGACCTTAACATTTACCTGTTGATCGACAGTGACATTGACCAAAAAAAAAGAATCAAAAACATATTTCTTGGGTATTTATTTAGTAACCGTACTTAAATATTTTGATAAGTGTGTTTATTGCTGGTTGAAGGCAGGTGTACATGTTTTGAATGTGTTTTTTTTCCCCCATTGTGAGAAGTCGCATGGAAATTGTTGATGCTCATAGGTCATGGCTTGTACCGTGTGAGAGGAATTTACGAACTGAGGAGAGCGACTAATTTCAAAAAAGTTTGAGATCAAATAAATGCAGGTTTGGTGAGCCGAAGAGACTTCTTTAAAAAAAAAAAAAAAAAAAAAATACTGCTATTCTATAATGTGCTTGTGTTGATTTTTGGTGGCTTATGAGGACACAAAATTGTAAAACTATTGTATGACTTAAGTATCACAATGTTGAGGTGGTGTCCTCGTAATTCAAAATAGTTAATCATACTTAACTGGACATTTTTACTTTCAAAAATTGCTAGTTTTCCTGTGATGGTTAGGTTTAGGGGTAAGGGTAGGGTAAGGGTATATAATAAAAGTTTTTTTTTTTTTTTTTTTTTTTTATAAAATGCATTATGCCTATGGAGAGTCCTAATAAACCACCAAAACCAATGTGTGTGTGTTTGTAGCTGCTGCTCATTTGCAGTAAGTTTGTGGCATCAGTGTTTCTCCTGCTGCCGGAAACCAGCAACTCTCCCTGCAAACCAATGGCTTCCAGTAGTTTTCAGTGGTGTGTGAATGCTGTGGGCGTTGGACAGACCGCTGAGAGCTTCGCTGTTTTAGATTTCGCATTTAATTCTTGCAGCGGCGGCGTCCAGGCAGGGAATCTGATAAGCAGCAGGTGGCAGAGGATCTTAAACACTATCGATTGTTTTGAAGAACGAGAATTAACCAGAAGGTGTTTTTCAGTGTGCTGCGAGTATACTTGCGCTTCAAAAGCAGATGTTAAGTCACTTTTAATGTAGAGCTGTGGAGTAGAAGTGTTGGTTGTTTGGAAAATAAACAAGAGAAAACTCAAGAGCGTGTTTCTTTTTTTAGCTGTGAAGTGCTTTAAATGACGTTTATTAGAGCTGGCGTTTGACTTTTGCTGTTGAGTGCGTCAGTCATTTTCAGATGGTTTTCGCATAGTGTGATGTGTGACTCTTTGTGAAAAGGCCCTTCTGCTGAGTATAATATAAAAGTAGAGCATCTTTAATGGCTTGTGACCAGGATGGATGTCAATCTATTTAGTGGTGTTCCGCGTGTAACACGGGACTGAGAGACGCAGCCTGTAATTACAGGAACTAAATAAACAATCAAGAAGAAGATAAAGAAGAAGAATTTGACACACAGAATGTTCATATGCAAATTATAAACCAGACAAATGAACCTCAGAAGTTGCATACCATCTATCCATTGCAAATATACAATTAAATAATTATATATTATTATATATAATTAATATATTAAAGTAAGTAATTGAATGAATTAAAATGATTAAATACTTAAATGATTTGATTTAAAATAAAGACATTTTAAATCATTTGATTTGAAAAAGACATTTAAAATAATATACAATATAATACAACGGAATAAATACAATTACAATTAATGAAACAAAATTGAAATACTACAAAATATAATACAAAAATATATATTTTAAAATGTAAATTAAACAACTGCATTTTCTCATATCTACATTTAAAAAGCATATATACAATTTATTTTCATAATAATCATTAAACAATTGTATTAAACACTCAACAAAAGATTTTTGCTGCTTTTTCAGACTACTTATTTAAAATAAGGTGAATCAACACAATTCTGAGGATTTTTTTTAGGACAACTTGATTGTTATATGTTCAATCCACTTAAAATTCTGAAAACAATTGACTTAACTTAATCGATTTGTGTTTGTGAATATGAATACTTTCTGCCATATAACTCATCAATGAATGAAACCGGTTTTGTCATCAATGATGACAAATCAATTCTTATCAGTAGTGGGACCGTGTTTAGATGGGTTTCCTTTAATCCAATCACAACAGCACTAAATACAGGTGTAAATGGGGTCTAAAATGTCTTGAGCTTGTTCATTTCCAGAAGCAGTTGTGTACATATTTAGTTGGATTGCTTTAGTAGTGTAGACACTCATGTAATTAAATGTGTTCATCAGCCATAAAAGATCACCCATACAGTACTATTGATCTACAACCCCAAATCAGAAAAAGTATGGAAAATGCAAAAAAAAAAAAAAAAAAAAAGAAAGTTGTGATTTCTAAATTAACTTTGACTTGTATTTTCTTACAGACAGTACAACAAACATTATTTAATGTGTTCCTCATGATTTTTATAGTTTTTTGGGGGTTTTTTTGCTCAAAATAAGCACGTATTCCAATTTTGGTTCTTGCAACACATTTAAAAAAGTTGGGACAGGAGCAGTTTAGGGTTAGTAATCAGGTAAATTGGTTAAATAATGATGTGATTTGAAACAGGTGAAGTCAACAGGTGATTGTAATTATGTTTTGGTACAGAAGCAGCATCCAAGAAAAGTCTAGTCCTTTAGGAGCAAATATGGGCCGAGGATCGCCAGTTTGCCAACAAATACATGAGAAAATTATTGAAATGTTTAAAAACAATGTTCCTCAAAGAAAGATAGGAAGACATTTGGATATTTTACCTTCAACAGTGCATAACATCATAAGTTTTAAGGAATCTGGAAGAATTTCAGTGCGTAAAGGACAAGAGCGCAAGACTAAGCTAAGCAACCGTGATCTCCGATCCCTCAGGCGGCACTGCATCAAGGATCGTCATTCATCTGTAAGTGATATCACCACATGGGCTCAGGACTACTTTGGCAAACCTTGTCAAGTACCACAATATGTAGTTACATCCACAAATGCCAGTTAAAACTGTACTGTGCCAAAAGGAGGCCCTATGTTAACAGTGTCCAGAAGTGCCGTCAACTTCTCTGGGCTCAGAGGCATCTGGGATGGACCATCACACAGTTGAAATGTGTACTGTTGTCAGATGAATCAGTATTTAAGGTATTTTCTGGGAGAAATTGACATTCCGTGTGCGCCGGACCAAAGATGAAAAGGATCATCCAGACTGTTAGTAGCAACATGTCCAAAAGTCAGGGTCTGTCATGCTAAAGTGCCCTTAAGAATCTGTGGTGCATTTTGATGCATAAAATGCGACAACGAAGACCCCGTATTGTTGCCCACCCTAAGACTCGTTTGCAGAAAGAATGGGACAAAATTACACCTGAAGCGCTTCATCACTTGGTGTCTTCAGTCTCTAAACGTCTTTTAAGTGCTGTGAAAAGGAATGGCAACATTACAAAGTGGTAAATGCTTTACTGTTCCAACTTTTTCTGAAATGTATTGCACGAACCAAAATTGGAATACAGGTGAAAATAGGGTTTAAAATATCTACCGTGTTATAAAATGTATCGCAAATCCAGCACATTCACATGCTAATTGGTATTTTGTCATCAAACATCTGCTGCTACTGTTCCTTAATGTAAATCTGCTGTATTTGTGAACAATACGGCAAGAAAAGTGAAGTGGGGGTAGTACTGAGCCTTGTGGCACACCTTTGTTGATGGCCAGAAGGTGCGAGGTGAATTTCATCTGCCTTGTAGAAAATCAAGCAGCCGGCATCGGTTGGCTGGCTTTATGCCCATGTTTTTTTTTTTTACGAAGGTGGGTGATATTGGAAACTGAAGGGAAGTCAAATAGCAGGACGCATGCTAAGGTGTTTAGCGTCTCCGGGTGATAATGTGTCAAAGGTGCCAGGTCAGTGGCATAGATGAGTGGGAGGCTGTTTTCAGATGCACACTTCAAGATTTCAAAGGAGATCCTGTGGGCGACTGCGGTTCTTCTGCCAAAGGAGGTGTATATAATAGTATGAAATATTAACTCATTAAATAATTCAGCTTGAATGCCAGATAAATTGGTTAACAGCATTTCATATTTCGTACAGTTTGTTTGTATGTGCATTGGGATGTAGTTGTTTTGTGTTTTGCCCTCAGCATCTTTATGGTCAGATATATTTGCTATGTCTGATGCTCAGAGGCATTATGCATGTACAGTTTTCGTAAGATATACTTGCTTAAATATGTATGATACAGTCCATGAGATTGGCTCTGCACATACAGTAAAATGTAAAATATTTAATATAATATAAATGTATAACTTTCAAGAAAAGTATTTCAAAATATATACATGTCCGTACTGTATATACAGCTGAAGTCAGAATTATTAGACTTCCTGTTCAGTTTTAATTATTTTATATTTCTGTTTAACGGAGAGAAGACATTTTTAAACATAATAGTTTTAATAACTAATTTCTAATACCTGATTTCTTTTATCTTTGCCATGATGACAGTACGTAATATTTTACTAATTATTTTCAAGATGTTAGTATTCAGCTTAAAGTGACATTCAAAGGCTTAACTTGGTGAATTAGGTTAAACTAGGCAGGTTAGGGTTTCTGCAAATAAATGTATACATTTTTATCAATCAATTTCTCTTTATTTTTCAAAATATGTATGTACAGCGGGGAAAATAAGTATTGAGCACGTCATGTTTTTTTCCTGGGAATAATATTTCTAAAGGAGCGGTTGACATGGAATTGACCCAGATTTTGGTAAAAACCCAAACAATACAAACATAAAATTAAAAAAAATGAGTTACGTGTAATAATAACGAAATGACACAATGAGAAAGTAATGAACTACTGAAATGTATTTAATACTTTATAAAAAAAAGGCTTTTTTGAAGGATGGCAGCTTAAAGACGCCTCTCATATGGAGAATGAAGTCCCATGCATTGCTCAGGTGTGAGTTTTCACAGACTTCAACAGAGTGTAAAAATCTTGACGGTTCTGTGGCTCTCGTCTATCAAATCTGATCTTTAATTTGTATTTTCTATTGGATTCAAGTCAGGTGATTGGCTGGGCCATTCTACAGCTTGATTTTTTTTTCTCTGAAAGCATTTGAGAATTTCCTTTCCTGTGTTTTGGATCGTCTTGCTGAAATGGTTTCATCTTTATCTTCCTGATAATGTAGATGTTGGACTGAAACAGCTAATATTAATTTACAGTGAGGAAGGGCAGATGGTTGCTGAAGAACTACTGATAGATTTCAACTGCTGTCTGGGCTTTCACTGCCTTTCTACACCTCCCTTTCTTCAAGTGTTCAATACTTTTTTCCCTGCGGCATTTCATTTTATTATGCATAACTTCATTTGTAAACTAATTAGATTTGCTTTCTTTGCATATATAGATTTCTTTGGTTGTCATCAACATCCGGGGAAAATTTCAAGTCAACGGAACCTTTAGAAATATGTTTTCTAAGAAAAATGGTGACGTGTTCAATACTTATTTTCCCCACTGTATATAGCACTATAATTAGTAAAAAAAAAAAGAAATGTAACAAAGAAACAAAAATAGTTTTATTAAAATATTTCTAGTATTTGTAAATAATATTTTAATCATTTTTCAAAACATAAATTGAGTTTTTATGCAAGACACTATATTGGTGTCGTTTTTTTACAGTTTAGCGTCATTGTAAAAAAAAAAATGCTGGGTTCAACACAATCAATTTGTATTAGGACAATATGAAGGAATTGAGTTAACTTATTAGTTTTTACTAATTTAAGTGGATTGAACATGAAACAATTAAGTTGTCCCAAAAATCCTCAAGAATTGTGTTTCAGCTCATTTAAAATAAGTAGTTTGAACAAACAGCAAACATCCTTTTTTAAGTGATGGGGTCCATATGTGTAGCATCTAGAATGTGGAAAACCCCTGTGTTATTGTGTCTGTTTTTTTAAGACGTTTTCTTCTCCTCTGTTTTGAAGGTATGGGCTGTTTGAGAAGCAGCTCGCTCTCCTGGAGGAGGCTGAAGGAGGCTTTGATCACTTCACTCGCAGTTATAAGAGTTTCGGCGTTCAGCGGCTGCAGGACAACAGCCTCGTCTTTAAGGAGTGGGCTCCGGCCGCAGAGGCTCTGTTCCTCACTGGAGACTTCAGTATGTCTTTTCTCATTCTTAGGTCTTCTCCCAGAAGCCCCAGGCGCTCGCTGTCTGCCCGTCGGGCAGTGCGGCCGTGCTTTCTTGATAGATCTCCGATCCCACTGGGATTAGGCCTTAAGCAAACATTAAATATCAAGTAAACTTCAAGCAGAGCTGATGTTAAGAAGCTAAAGTTCAGCCAAATGTCTCATAGTTCCTATCGGATATCAAAAATCATATTAAATGTATAACGTTTATGACTTTGTTCATCAATAGTGGTTTTTAAGAACGTTACATGCTTACAATTCAACACTCAGAGTCATATAACGTAAATAATAAGGTTCAAATTGTTAAATATTATATATTTAAATCTAAAATGTAAAGTATGTAATGTTATTATGGTGTTTGTGAATGATCAATTTTATCAGTTAAATTATTAAGCTAATCAATCATTTATTTAAATGATAAGTTTAAAAAAAGCTTTATTTTCAGTTTCGTGACATGCAATGTAAAGTTCCTATAAAAGAGCTGTCTCATAGTTCCTATCAAAGTTATGTATTTATCGAGTTTTTGACTTTGCTGATCATTCATTCATTCATTTTCTTTTCGGCTTAGTCCCTTTATTAATCTGGGGTCGCCACAGCGGAATGAACCGCCAACTTATCCAGCATATGTTTTACGCAGCGGATGCCCTTCCAGCCGCAACCCATCACTGGGAAAACTTTGCTGATCAATAATATATTTTTAATGTCATTATATGCTTAAAATGCAACGATGCAGAGATGCACACTCTGATTTATATACGGTAATATGCATATAATATGATGAATATGAAAGGTTAAATCTGTAATCTAATGAATCGTTAATCTAAATAATAAGCTAAAACGTTTGCTTTATATTTAGCTTTTTCATGTTTAGTTCATTGTAATGAGTTAATAGTTATATTTAAATCCTAACCCTAACAAAAGCGACATTAATAGACACGCTTATCCAGTTGCTGTGTAATTTACAACATATTTTCTAAGAAAAATGACCAACAAATCATTTGTTAGTTCAAAAACAAGCGTGTGTTTATTATGTGATGAAACTAGAGATTCTGGCCTGCAGTCTGTAAAGTCTGCCTCATTACTTTCTGTGTAAAAACAAACTTGCTAATGGCTAGAAAAGACAAGCAAATGCCCTCAAAATCCAGCATTCATGCACTTTCTTGGTGTGAAATCATTACGCCAGGATTCTGAAAACAACAGATTTCAAAAGACAAGGCCTTAGTGACTGACTGACTGACTGCGTTCACTCTTGTAGGCGATTCAAATAACCTTGAAGAGTTTCTTCTTATTGTCTTAACCTGAACACAATGTTCTTTCATCCAGTTTAAGATGAAAACAATGAACTGTCAAAGAGAACAAACAGTCCAATACAAGTTGACGTAAGATATAGATGAATAGGCAGACTCGTGTATGATTTATGAATTCTACAATAGAACAAAATATCAGCGCAATAACACTTTCTGAAGTTTTTCAGACAAAGTTGTAAAGTTTTTGGCAAAGCCCATGTAATACTCTAAGATTTGAACAGCACAAAATCTGAATAAAATAAAAATGAATTAACTTAACAAAATTGTAGATTTTTTTTTAACTATAGAAAGGCATTTTTATTTTAATCACTCTTAATTTAATTACGTGTAATACAAGTTCAGAGTCATAATCAGCATTGCCTGTTGTAACATGACACAAAACAAAACCCAACACCATCAGGGTAATGTACATGATGCTAGAATAGTGCAGTGATCATTTAATACAGTCAATAACTGACCACACCATAAAAATGCCAAATGTACAATACTGTGAAAAAGTCTTGTGCTCTGGTGTTTTAGCAAAGTTTTAATGACCTTCCATATTTTATTAGTTTTGTTTCATTTAGTCTCTTCATTAAAATACAAACAGAAAATATAGGGTATATGTACACTCACACACAAAAAAAGAACAAAATATCTTCTTTCGGCAAAACTCTGGATTTAGTGTGTGAGCTCTTGGAACTAAACACACTCTTGACTGATCTGAAGTAAACCAGGCTTCTTTCAGCTCTTCACAGAGTTCTTTTTTAGATTTAGGCTGCTTTATCTTTTCTGTCCAAGTAATCCCAAGCCTCTCTAATATTCAGGTGGAGGTCAGTTCATGACTGTCAGTGTTTTAACAGCTCCATTATTTTGTTTTTCTCTCTCTCCAAATCGGATTTCCTTTCAGCTGGAGACAGAGAAAGTTTTATGTGATCATTATGCCTTTGCTAAATCAACAAATCTAATGGGGGTCTAAGACTTTGCATAGTACTGTACACTGCTAGCAATAAATATAAACTGTATAAAATGTCTGTGATTTAAACAGTAAAAAACTGTAAAAAAATCTGTAACCTAATCGCATCACCACATTATTAGAGTTGTGTTTTGTCTGCGTAACAAAGCTAGGTTTTAAAGATGTTAGTACTTCAAAACACTGGTGTTTGACTACAAATTAATGAAATATGGTACTTTACAGAAATGTATTTTAAAGTAAAGTACAGTGTTTCATTCATTTATAGTCATACACCAGTGTTTTGAAGCTTTTAGATTGCTGGAATTTGACCATTAAAAATATGGTTCATATTTATCTAGTATCATATTTTTTATGGTAAAATTCCAGCAACAACAGCTGCTGTTTTTTGGGGGGGGGTTTTTATCGTAAATGTTATGGATTTTATACAGTGTTTGTATACACTGTGTGCACATTTATGGAACATTATTTTATTACAAAAACAAAAGCGTTCTGGGTATTTTTACCTTTAATGGCCACCGCAGTCAAATTGACCACATTTCAGCATCCGCTACTTTTTCCTGTGCTTTTAAATATGCTTGCCTCTGTTGTCTAGCAACATTCTGCTAACAAAAACAACTTTCTGATAACAAAAACATTTACTTAACGTATTTAAACTTTCAAAAACCAAATCTTCACTGCAGTGAAAAGAAAATTGCTCTGCTGCTTGCCGGACAAAGTGATATACACACCTTCTAGTAAATTGTACACAATTATAGGCTATATTACAAAAACATATTGTGATTGTATGGTAATGGCTTCATAAAATATGGAGACAGATATTCAATGCTTAATTTAAAATCTAAATAGAAGCTTCCAATGTAAAAAAACAGTTTTGTATAGCCTTATACAATGCGATTCACTGCAATTTGTGACTTTTTAAGTTTAGTGGCTAATTTGTATTTTGTACGTAATTTATCTTTGATCATAAATTGAATGGTTTCATTCATAAATTTTAATTCAGTTGCCTCATTCTCCAATGAGTGGTAGGTTTAGGGGTGGAGTTTGTAGGCACACCTCCATTTAAAATTTGTATGTTTGTATGTACTTATAAAATTGTCAAATTTGTACGAATTAGCCACTTTTCGTTTTATTTATGTTTAATAAAATTATTTACGTTTCCTTGTGAGATCGGCATAGAACCTCAAGGTGGGAATCGAACTCGGGTTGCCGTGAACACCGGAGTGTCATGTGTCGACGCACTAACCACTACGCCATTGACATCATCGCATACTGTTTTTAGCATACTATATAATATGGAAGTATGCAATTTTGGACACAGCCATAGATTTACGTTAGTTGCAGTGTTTTTGGAAGTTACTCTCGTTATTCAGGCAAATCATTATGAGATGTAGAAAAAGGGTGGATATTGAACACAGAAAGTTTCTGACTGTATTTATTTATGTTTCTTTTAATAGATGGCTGGGATAAGTTTTCCCATCCCTACACTAAAAAGGAGTTTGGGAAGTGGGAGCTTCACATTCCTCCAAAAGAGGACAAGACACCTGCCGTCACTCATAACTCCAAGCTGAAGGTGAGCAGACGCATTAACTGGTTTGTTTACTTCATTAGCCTGAATGAGGCACTGAGGTATTATGAAGCCTTTATGTGCTGTCAGGATGGCTTTAATATTCCACCCGTTTTATGGATGCCGTGTCAATGTTAAAGATACAGCAACAGCTGTGACTTTCAAGCCATTTGATGCTCTTCGACGGCATATGTTTTTAATAAAGCCGTTCCAATTTGGAGTTTCACACCCATGAGGTTTATAACGTGGAGCTTTAATTTTAAATAAATTGAAGCGCGGTCCTGTGGGAACAGATTGACTCTTTACTCTACTTACAGATTGTAGATTCAATTAAAGTCAACAAGCTGAATGGACTTTATTTATTAGAACGCATGTTCGCCATATATTGAACAATTAATTAATGCATTTTATTCAAAGTTTAACTATTTTTCCATTAAATGCACTCTTAAAAAATAAAGGTTCTTTGTTGGTTTGTGTAATATCTATAATATGCATGGAAGCTTTTTAGTTCCACAAAAGAAAAACAATTTTTAGATTTTCTTTTTACACACACACTGTAACCTGTAACTCTTCACTGAAAGGTTTTGTGGGAAACCAGAAATGGTTGTTTTATGATCTGTGGATCATTACACAAACCTTATTTATTAATTTCCTTCTTAAAACCTTCTTAAAAACCTTCTTTACACCAAACAGACCAAATATTGTTGTCCTGAATTATAAAATATTGTATGAATGCATTTGTAACGGTCATTGACTAACAATTAACAGTTTTGAATTAAGTACAACTGTTCAGTTCATGTTAGTTCATGATCTGTAATTTCTTTTTCATCTTATTAGTTAACGTTTGAATAAAAAAATACTAAAATTAATAATTGTTAGTTAAAAGTATTTATTTATTTATTTATTTTTTATTATTTAAGTAAATGTTATCAAAAATCAGCCTTAGAAATCTGCTTTTTTTACATATTGTACATACTTTACAATCCTTTTCAGTTACATTTAGTGTTTGAAATAATCAAATGAAAATAAAAAAAAACCTTTATGAATACTATATATTCATATATAATTCATGCATGCATGCATTTATCTATTCATCCGTTCAATCACCCATTAATTCATTCTTTACCAAAATGTCATTTTACAGCCTAAACTAATCTTTTCTTATAAAAATGTATATGTAAAATGGTCAGATCTGGTCATTTTTCCCCAGTCAATCGTTCTATCCATCCATATATCTGCCCTTCATAGAATTAATTAGTTATTAGTTTATATATTTATTTATTATTGGTGCATGAACTTGAATTTGATTTGATGGACAGCAGTTTTTCATTATTTATGTATATGCTTTTGAGTAATTAATTGACACATTACTATGTGTCATTGACCCAGCTACTGGCCGTGAGTCTTTGTGAGATTTGTTTCTAATGTTTCAATGTACACAAAAAAAAAAGCTTTGTCTGTCTTTCTGTGTTTAGTTGAGCGTCCTCTGCTCTTGCTGTCCATTATGTTGTGTGGCATGCTGGCAGAGGTTTGATTGATGTCAGGTAGGAGCCACACAGTGAGCACAGGCTGCTTTTCTGCTTGCTTTGTTCCTGCTGTCTTGTCGGGTCAGGCTTGGGATGATAAGAACCAGATGCAGAGGCTGGCCTTGACCCAGTTCAGACCCCAGACTGGACTCACACTGGGTGTCAACTGGACTATGTTCTTGCTTTTAAGTGCTCCATCCAGGCCATATTTTTCTTCTTGATTCATGCCACTATCATCGTGAAGAGAGCTTTTGTTGATGCATAGGATGATTTATGCACCTGTTGACTCAATTCAAGACATCTTTGGTCTGGGCTACGAAAGCAGATCTATTTTGCGTGAACTTCCATAGAATGAGGACTCGAACTCTAATTGATAGTGTATTCAAAAGTGGTGATGAAGCCGAATTTCAAAGAAAGTAATGGGTTTTTTAGTTTATGGTGTTCTCTGTACGTGGCAGACCATTCAGTACAGACTGAGCTAATCTGATTAATCAGAGCAGAGTGGAGCCATCTGACCAATCAGACCAAAGGAAAGTCAGCCATCTGACCAGTCAGATCAGCCTTCAGTCATCTGATCAGTCATAGCAGAGTAGAGTCAATTAGAGTCAGAGTAGAGCCAGGTATGTCATGTGACCGACTAGAGCAGAATACAGTCATCTCTCCGGTCGGAGCCAAGTAAGGTATCTGAGCAATCACTTATGAGTAGATTTTGTCATCTGACCAATCACATATGGGTAGAGTCAGTCATCTGACCAATCACATATGAGTAGAGTCAGTCATCTGACAAATCAAAACAAATTAGAGCCATCTGACCAGTCAGAGCAGAGTAGAGTACAGCCATCTGACAAGTGAGAGCAGAGTCAGCTGACCAGTCAGAGCAGAGTAGAGCCATCTGACTAGTCAGAGCAGAGCAGAGTCAGCTGACCGATTGGATGAAAGCCATCTTATATATGATTGATCAGATGAATGACTCTACTCATGAGTAGAGTCAGTCATCTGGCCAGTCAGAACAAATTAGAGCCATATGACCAGTCAGAGCAGAGTAGAGCTATCTGACCAGTCGAGTAGAGCCATCTGACCAGTCAGAGCGGAATAGAGTCAGCTGACCAGTCAGAGCAGAGCAAAATCAGCTGACCAATTGGAAGAAAGTCAACTGACCAGTCAGAGCTAACTATGTCATGTAACCAAACAAAGCAGAATACAGTCATCTCATCGGTCGGAGCCAAGTAAGGTATCTGATTGATCACTTATAGAGTCTGTGATCTGACCAATCACATATGAGTAGAGTCAGTCATCTGACCAATCAGAACAAATTAGAGCCATCTGACCAGTCAGAGCAGAGTAGAGCCAGCTGGCTAGTCAGAACAGAGTGCCCCTATGGGAACAAAGTGTATTACCATTTTTAAATAAAAGCATTTGTTGCTTTCAGAGAGAAAAAAAATCATACTAATCCCAAACAGTGAATAAGAAACCCTCTGAGTATCGTCATTATCATTGGAACACAAATATATTATTTAATCATAATAGTTCTAAAAACCCTAGTTTCATAGTTATCAAGAAACATTCCCAACCAGTAAATATTCACAGTAAAGTTGCACCTGGCCTTTAGTTTGACACTCCAGCAAAGCGTCAGACATTAAATGAACTGCGTCTGAGTTTTGTCATCATCCATTTATCCTCCACCTCACCCTGCTTTCATTGCCACCGTGTGTCTGCTATTTTCTGCTATTTTCTGCTATTTTCTCTCCATCAGTCGCTCTGGCTCAGCATCTGTCCATTCTCCCGCTTGTCTCTTAGTAATTATATAAACTGCAGACCCACGGCGCGGCGCTTTGGCACTCGGGCAGGTCCTCGGGTGAGCAGGCGCTAATGATGGAGCCCCACCGGGACGCTGCTCTGCAGGTCAGCCGCAGGTGCCAATGCTTCTGTCATTACCTCTCGCTGGCAGCTTATGGAGGACACCACCAAATCATCCATTTGCTTTTTTGGCCCTGGAAAGGGGGAGTGAGGATGGAGAGCTCCCCGGGGCGCATTCACTCGCTGAGAGACGCTCTGGTTATCGATCGCACTCGCCGACTGACAGCGGTGTGACGGAGGACGACACTGCACTGTAGACTCGCACACAAAGCACTTGTTTGGAAAGCGGGATAGAAACCAAGAGCCTCTGGCTGGGTTTTTTAGTTGTTCTTGGTTTCTGGGTGTGTGGCTTGGAGCAAAATTTAGATAGACAAGTTTGTTTACTTGGAGTTCTTGAGCTGGAATTTCAATGATTTGGGAGGAATTTAATCAGTTGTACACTGTTAACGATTTTTGTAAATTAAATAGTATTTAACTGTAATATGAACTGTATTTAACCGTAGGACATTGATACAGTATGTTACTGTATTTTAAATTTGCATTGTGAAAATGAATAGGTATATAAATATATACAATACTGTAAATACATATATAGCAAGTTAAATTGTGCTGTAAATGTAAATACAGTTTTTGCTGTAACTGATTTACAGTAAGTTACTGGCGAACTGCTAGCTACTGTAGATTCTACAAGAAATTGTTAACAATGTAGTGACGAAGATAATCATGAGACATCTAAATGTTCTCTAATTTATTTCATAAGTAAATACTTCCATAACAAGTCTGTTCTGCTCATCATGGCTGACCAAAAAAATATAATAAATAAATAATAATAATAATAATAATAATAATAATAATAAAAGGCCAAGCAGCACCCTCCCACTCCTTATGAAGCTATTACGGAAGTAACTGCAATTCATTGACTAGCCACTGGGGGCTGGCTCCAGAAACAATCCAGTTCTCATAGACTACCATGTTAAATTATCCAACTTTATAGCTGACGAAAATGTATTTACAACCTGGTACAAATAATGATTTTGGTGTATATAGGTAATATTATCCTTCATGACAACTGTGATGGGGTGAATTATTTTTATAATTAATCCGTTTAGTTTATATTAAGCCCTACAATTTGGCATAATTAAGGGTGTGGCTACTTGAGTGACAGGTCTCTGCTGCTTAGCTAATTCCAGACATTGAACTCTGTATGTATACATAGTGTTTTGTATTTTGCTTTTGTTTTATGTGGCTTTACACAGTCAGTTGCCTATTGGGATCATTTCTTACAAGCATCAGATAATATATGTATCTATAAATGTATTTGTTTTATTTAAGATAATTCATTTATTGTTTATAAATTTATTAACAACTTCAATGCTCTCCAGAATCTGACAGATTGATTAGCTGTTGGCTATAGAACAGACATCTGAAAAATTGTCATACAGAGTTATGTCTGGATTTCATAATTAGCCTTGCATTTACTAACGCAGACAATATTTGAAGCATTTGGAAGCAATTAGCTTTTTCCTCCTGTAGAAAATAAAAAAAATGTCATAAGAAAAAATGCTTAGTGGCTTAATGCATTAAAACAGTGTTTTTTAAAAGAGCAAACTCAGTAAACACATTATTGATATAGTACACAACCAAGCACATGTGGTCAGAAAACTAAAGAGTAGCATTATAATAAAATGTAAAGCACTTCACAATAAAGAAAAACTGATCTTAGGAAAAAAGATTGGCCCCGCCCACTTGCAGCTTCATTTGCATTCTTCAGAAACCAACGAGTGATGTCATCGACTACTACGTTCATAATTATTACAGTCTATGGGTGAGACTAATGATGTCTGTGAGAGACGACTTTATTTCTTTTTCTATTTAAATCATTTTTTACTATTATTTACTAATTTGCTTGGATCCATTAAATATTTTTAATACAATATAATACAATGCAATACAATACAGCTTCAATGAAAAAATAAAGTTACTGAAGCCACTAATAACTTAAACAACAGTTATATGACTGTACTGCATACCTTAAATGTTTGTCTAGTTTGAAGTCCTTATTTTTTATTTACACACGCTTTGCGTTCAGTGAGCTAATAAAATCAATCAAACAAATCAATGTTTTTGAAAATAGGTTTCATCCCGTTATTTAGTTATGTGGGAAGCAGTAATAAGTGGTATAATCTAAATAAAGCTGCTTGTTATCACACAGTAAACCCCATCTGGGTAATTCAAGATCCCTCAGCTAGGCCTGTCACAATAATCAATATATCGACTTATCGCACAACACATGGACATGATGACATCATTCATTTTTGGTGATGGGCAATATATATCGCCCATAGATAAAAAACTATTCTAGCAACATTTTAGCTGATTGTACAACATCTCTATCTCTATTGGAGCACTGTAAAACCCAACAGTCAACTTTATCAAATGAAATGAGTGTCGTTAACTCAAAATTTACTGAAAGTTAATTCTACTCATTTGAAAAGAGTTTTGAACTCCGTGTTGAAGGTAATGAGTAAATTAAATATCTCATTACTTCAACTTAAATGGAGTAAGTTCACAGTACTCATATAGATTAGTTTTTTAACTTAAATGGTTTGTTGCAATCGGTTTCCTCAAATGGTTTGAGTTGCATTAACTTATTGGGTTTTACAGTACTCAGTTGGTTTGACTTCTCTTCATTTATTGGGTTTTACTGTGCTCAAATTGCTTTGTTTACTCAAATTGATTAAGTTCACAGTACTCATTAGTATTAGTTTTTGAACTTAAATGGTTTGTTGCAATCGGTTTCCTCAAATGGTTTGAGTTACCTTAACTTTTTACGTTTTACAGTGAGGTAAAATAGATCTGGTAGCAGATATTGCAGCCTCTGTTATTTTTTACCTTGCACTTTTTTGTTACCGTTTATTATTATTTATTTAGGATATTCACATTCACATTCTGATTTCAACGCCTAATTATTAAATGCTAAAATTACTTGAATTTCATAATTAAATGAAATATTTTTAAGAATAAAATATTATGTGTTTTTGGAAGAGTGTACTTGCGTTTTATGCCTATATATATATATATATGTGTACATATATTGTCATTCTGGCATTATATGATGAGTGGCATAAAATGGTCTTAAAATGACAATAATATCGTTTATCAAAATATTTTTTGGTGCAATATATAAAAAATGGATATCGGTTTGACTTCACAATTTCACTTTGAAGGAAATGAGCTGAAGAATGTAGTAAAAATATGCTTTTGCGCTGGATGAGGGTCAGTCCAACTCTGTTTCTGAAGGATTGGTCAATATGAGCGCTTCAAACTCTCATTTAAAATCCAAATCAAGTATGTCTCTTGACATTTTGATTTCCATATGTCTATTCTTAAAGTGCTTGCTTTTCACATGTTCTAAATACTCCCACTGACGCCACTAAATACACTACCTAAATAGAATAACCACAAATACAAAAAGCGACGCTTACCCACTTACCTAATGCATCTAAACATTTTGTTAACTATGGGCAAAATGTATGTTGCGCGACCTGATGACTTATTCCTTTGTGTAACTCTGTATAACTCTGTAAAATCATGTTGAGATTTCAGATTATTTTGGCAACGTTAGATAACACCAGAAAAGAGATACAAATGAATAATGAACAGAAGCGTACACAGCACACCAAACACAAGCCAACACACACAGCTGGTTAAATTTAAAATCCGCAGAACGGCACCAGATTGGTCCACACGGAAACACCTTAATGAGGATCGATAGGCTCTGGATGCAATCAGCAGGGGCCTTAAAAGCAGAAAACAGCGTACCAAGATATGACAGGCCTACCCTCAGCTTTGCGTTATTCTTTGAAGCAACCCTCTAGATATACAGTATCTCTTACTAATATTTCATGCATTGTTCTGGAATTTATAAACTGTACAGTTGTCTGTAGATCATGCGTATCTCCTCTGTTGCACATCTACAAGTGCAGATCAATGAAAACACACTCTCTGACATTAAATTCACACTCAGCCTTCAGATGGCCTTTAGAAAGGAACAATTCTGCTCTAATCTGAGACGCATGAGGGGTTTTTCATATCTGCCAGTGAACAGTTGTGCTTCTTCTATAAATAGCAGTGCCAATAGTACACAGAGGATTAAATGACCCTTTCCGATCAATGCTTTTGTGCTGCTAATAGCTTTGTTTTAGAAAGCTCTAGAAGTCCGCTCCGCCATCTAGAAAAATATCACAGTGTGGCGTAATAAATAGGTTTTTGAACATGGATACAAATCACTTCTTTATTTGCTTACTCTCAAACACATTTTATCGTTTATTTGTTGTAGCAGAAATAGTGTTCATATATCCATTTCTGTATTTACTATGCAATTCTCTTATTTTTTCTTCGCTTGCTTTCCTGAGTTCGTATCTCACAATTCAGATGAAAATAAAAAAATACAATACAATTCTGACTTCTCATCTCATAATGGGGATATATTTAAAATTTTATTAAATAAAATTTATTTTTTTTATTAAATTTAATTAAATTTAATTTTATCAAATTTAATTTAATAATTTTTTTTATTTAATTAAAATTTTTATTGTATTTTATTTTATTTTCATTTTATTTAATTTTCATTTAATTTTATTTAATGACATTTTTTTATTAAATTAAATAAAAAATGTATATCATTTTTTTTTTTTTTTTTTTTTTATTGTATAAAATTTTTAATTTATTAAATTTTAAAATTTTTATTTAATTTTATTTTTATTTATTTAAATTATTTATTTATTTTAATTTTATTAATTCTAATATAATTTAAAAATCCACAATTCTGATTCAGATTTTAGGTTGTCTCACATTTCCATCTTTTCTTTCTAGAAATATTAATTTATTTCAATATTTCTTCTAGGATTTCTGATTCTCTTACATTTGAAATCTTACAATTTTGACTTTTTTTCTACACAATTCTGACCATTTATTTCTTACAATTATACAGTACATATTAGCTATTGCTGCAGAGATAGATACAGATTAGATATTGATACAGAGAGTGTCATGTACTTATATACGAATATAAAGTATTAGACTATAAAATATTTGTTTTTCACCATTTTAAAAGCCTGACAGACCAAATCCCCATTCACTTTCATCATGCACAAAAATGGAGCCTAAACATTCTGCTATAGTCTCAAATTTAATATAGTTCTAAAACACTTCTGAAAACGTTTGCAAAAAACATGACAGTGAGAAAATGGTGACATAATTTTCATACGTGAGTGATCTATTTCTTTAAACACTGGCAGAACCACAAGTTCCCACATAATCTTCTTTTCTCTTTCAGTCTGCAATCGTAATGTAGGGCATATTGGTAAAAATGGAAAGCCTTTGATCTATTATTCATGTTACTCTTTCAAGTTTGTATGTATATGCCTGTAAATCAAGTGCCAAGCTAAAAATATGAGCAAACACAAATGTCTTTACCAGAATGGCTGCATGTTTATTGCGCTCTTTGGTTGTAAAGGGTATGTAGAATGAAAATCTTACTTTTTACATGTTTAAGTGCAATAATTGGGTGCCCGGTGCGGTGCATCCACCAGCGCAGAACATGTTTGAAAAAAAAAAAAAAAAAAAGTACAATCTGGTAAATTTTTGTTTTTGCAAGTCTTTCTCTGAAAGCATAAGGAAAAATGCAGCATTTAGATTTAAATCCTCTAGTGACGTATATATTTCTTGCTTTTAATTTGCACAATTCCACCCACAGTGCCACTGCATTTCTGTTTACTCACTGTAGCATCTGACATTGTATGAATCAGTATATATTAAAAAGAAACATTACAAATGTTCTGATGTGGATGAACCACATACTGTAAGAGTCTCCATTGTCTCCAAAATCTGAGCCACTGAGGACACGGTTTGACTTCACAGTTTCGCTTTTGAAGGAAATGAGCTGAAGAATGTAGTAAAAATATGCTTTTGCGCTGGATGAGGGTCAGTTCAACTCTGTTTCTGAAAGATTGGTCAATATGAGTGCTTCAAAAACTCTCATTTCAAATCCAAATCAAGTATGTCTCTTGACATTTTGATTTCCAAATGTCCATTCTTAAAGGGCCTGCTTTTCACATGTTCTAAATACTCCCACTGACGCCACTAAATACTACCTAAATAGAATAAACACAAATACAAAAAGCGACGCTCACCCACTTAATGCATCTAAACGTTTTGTTAACTATGGGAAAAATGTATGTTGCACGACCTGATGACTTATTCCTTTTTTCCCTGAAAAGGAATTGGAAACTCTGTAAAATCATGTTGAGACTTCAGATTATTTTGACAACGTTAGATAACACCAGAAAAAAAGATACAAATGAATAATGAACAGAAGCATACACAGCACACCAAACACGGCACCGGATTGGTCCACATGGAAACACCTTAATGAAGATCGATAGGCTCTGGATCCAATCAGCAGGGACCTGAGAAGCAGAAAACAGTGGAACAAGAGACGACGGGGTGTGAGCAAGCTCGAAAGACGGAGAGAGAGAAAGAGAAAGCAACCCAACAAAACAGCACCCATAATTATATTGTGAAATAGCCGATATTCCGATTCTTAAAAATATGTAAGCACATGTATAAATATTATTTGATCTATGATGGGTGATGAGCACCGCCATGTTAGCCTGCAATTCAGGACAAATCAGGGCTGCTGGATTTACAACCTGTTAATTCATCAACTTCTCCTGAAAAACATGAGAGTAAATGACTGTTATCTGGGAGAAGAATAGAGTAAATGCTGTTGCAACCCAAGTAGTGTGTATCGAATGTAAATAAAGCACATTGTTTGATTAGGTTTTACAATAATATTAGTGTCATCTCCATAGACATCAGCTTGTATTTGTACATATTGTTTTGCTAGTACATGCGTACTTAAATGTCTGAAACCTAAAATAAAAGTTATTTGTTTTAAAACACTGATAAATCGTGATTTATGTCAAACGCATATTTACATATTTTAGTTGTTTTGTCAGAATAGCATGTAATGGCTCCGCCCTCTTCTGGAAAGCAGCAGCTCATTTGCATTTAAAGACACCCACACAGAAATGGCTTGTTTTTGCTTGCTCGCACCCAAATAGAGGTACATTTGAGGAGCTACAGTGAATGATCTGTGGGTTACTTTGAACAAAATTGTAAACAGATGGGTTGTAAGCAGAATGGGTTACATTCCACAAAAAGTACTGGATTATTTAAACACACTTTGGGGTAAAGTTTGGAAAAATTGTTTAATTACATTTATAATCCAACTTTAAACAAACCCCAGAATGAAAATTTACTCACTCAACCTGTTTTAAACATCAAAGAATTTCTTTCTTCCTTTGAACACAAAACAAGATATTTTGAAGAATGTTGGAAAAAAAAAACATCCCAACATTCATTCATTCATTTTCCTTTGGCTTAGTCCCTTATTTATCAGGGGTCGCCACAGCGGAATGAACTGCCAAATATTCCAGCATATGTTTTACCCATCGGATGCCCTTCCCAGTACTGGGAAACACCCATACACTCTCGCATTCACACGCACGCACGCACACACACAGTCACTCACACTCATACACTATGGCCAATTTAGTTCAACCAATTCACCTATAGCGCATGTCTTTGGACTGTGGGGAAAACTGGAGCACCCAGAGGAAACCCACGCCAACACTGGGAGAACATGCAAACTCCACACAGAAATGCCAACTGACCCAGCCGGGACTCAAGCCAGCACCCTTCTTGCTGTGAGGCGACAGTGCTACCCACTGAGCCACTGTGCCGCCCCACATCCCAACACCCCGGACTAAAAAAAAAATACTATGGAAGTCAATGGTTGTTGTTTTTTTTTTTTCTCAACAAACTTCAGTATATCTTCCTTTGTGCTCAACAGAAGAAAGAAACTCAAGCAGGTTTGAAACAAGTGGAGGATGAGTAAATGACTGAATTTTCATTTTTGGGTGAACGTCTCTTTAACTTACCCAAATTTGTGTTGAAATAACCCAGCATTTTTTAGAGTGTGGTTATCAGATCTATAACCATGCAGTTTTTCTCTTTACAAAAACCATCCAGTAACTGCTTGTTGCTACAAATATTTTTTTCAGCACACCTCATGTGGCAAACTCAAAAGTCTCCAGCGGTCATCTTCAGCTCAGACGTCCTCTTTCTCGTGTACCGGCTGACCTTTCTCCATGAGATCGGCCCTTTATTCCTGCTCTCTGGCAGCTGTAAACACATTTTGTGTTAGCGGCATTACCCGGTGCCCGCGTCCCGACCCTCTCGCTGTGCCCTTGCCGTTACATCCCTCATTTGTCTCTTCTCTTCCCAGGTGGTTGTTCACACCAGTGCGGGCGAGCGGCTGTACCGAATCTCTCCTTGGGCAAAATATGTGACCAGGCATGAGAAGTCCGTCATCTATGATTGGGTGCACTGGGACCCTCCTCAACCTTACATTGTAAGTGATTATTTCCCCCCCGGTGCCAGTGAGGCACAGCCTGTTTATTTGGTAGTCATTACTTATTAGGTGTGCTTAGCTTTTAATGCCTCTGTTTTAATGATGTCTGAGAACAAGACCTAGTAAGTGAGAATTGTATGGAAGCTCAATTCCACCAAGGGGAAATGAATGAATGAATGAACGAATGAACGAACGAACAAACGAACGAACGAATTTGTGATTTTTATATATTTTTATTTTATTATTATTATTATTAGTTTCAAGCCTGCAATTCTGCCTTTTTTCAGAATTGTCAGACTTTTTACATCCGCCAATTCACTTTTTAAAATCTGATTTCTTACTTTATATTTCTTAATTCTGACTTTTAGCATATCGCAGTTGTTGTTTTTACATCTCATTGTCTCTTTAAGTTCCTTAAATTTTTACCTCACATTTCTTATGCTGAGTTCGCACCAAACGCGGAGCACCATGTCACTTTATGCACAGGATGTTTTTCAAGCAATTTTCAGCTGTAATTATTTCAGCTTTGAATATGCAATTGAGACAAATTCTGCACGTTTGCAGGCAAACGATTTGCGCGTTCTGCATCATTTGTGGAAATTTCTGTGGAAATTTGCCTATATTCAAAATTTGCATAGACTTTGTATGTAATCTACTCACTCAAACACTTAATTTAATTTCATGTTTGGTGTTACCCCAGCATTAATTTTGTTTTACATGTCACAATTCTTAAGTTTTACATCTTCCTATTTTATTATTTTACATTTCTGAGTTTTCGTTTTCCAGTTCTTTTTTTTTTTAATAAAATTCTGAGCTTTCACATCTTACAACTGATATTTTACAGCTCGCCATTGCACTTTTTTACAGTTTTATTTACATCTAACAATTTATTTATTGTTATTTTTGTTTGTTTGTTTGTTTGTTTAATTGATTAAAATTAAAGAATTAAAGTTTACATATTGCAAATCTGTCATCTCCAAATTCCCAACCTTTTATTTTGACTTGTTTGATGTTTACAGAATTCTCAATTTTTCTTGCAATGCTGACTTTTTTGCATTGCAACATTTTTTAAATAATTACTTTATTTGTCATACAGCCTGAAATCAATTCACATTCTAAATAACTTTTTCAGCCATTGAAAGGTTTTTGTAGCCTTCTCTTAAACTGAGCCTTTCTCAGGTCTTTTGAAAGCAGGCTGTAATGTGAGTAAAGGTATAGATTTCACAGGGTATGATGATTTGGTATAGGCACTGTAATTGTGCATTTGTGAAGCATACATTCATAGTTCTCATGAAAAACAAAAGTCAGAAGTGTGAAATCGCTTACAAGGGGAAAATATTTAGAATAATGTGATGGAAGAAGCCACAATTAACTTTTATGTATTTCTATTCCATGATGGAAATAAGCTTCTATGTTATACTATAAGGACATACAGTATGTGTACTGTGTATTCCCTATTAATGAAAGTTTCCATGAAATGCAAATCATCTGTAAATTCCGTACTACTGTAAGAAGAAGGCCATGCTCTAATAGCTGTCATTTAGCTTTAATGTAAGTCTAGACTGAGAACATGATCTGCTCAGATTATGAATTATAAATGCTTGTTAATGTCCTCCAGTCATAAATCATGATAAAGTAAATGAACTACAGTCAGCTCTGTTCAGCCGCTTCATCTTACATTCAGGTGTGTTGATGTGTATATAGTTTGTACTGTGATTTTTATGACAAGACACTGCAGGTTTTTAAACAAATTATTGGAAAAATAGTTATCACCACACTTCTGCAGTTGATTGATTATGTATTAGTATTGGTATTTCAAGTTTTCTGACTGTCTGTCTGTGTATCAGAATCAGAATTATTAAACTCCCTGAATTATTAGCCCCCCTGTTTTTTTTTTCTCCCCAATTTCTGTTTAACGGAGAGAAGTTTTTTTTTTCTAAACATAAAAGTTTTAATAACTAATTTCTAATAACTGATTTATTTTATCTTTGCCATGATGACAGTAAATAATATTTTACTAGATATTTTTCAAGACACTTCTATACAGCTTAAAGTGACATCTAAAGGCTTAACTAGGTTAATTAGGTTAACTAGGCAGGATAGAGTAATTAGGCAACTTATTGTATAACGATGGTTTGTTCTGTAGACTATCGAAAAAATATATAGCTTAAAGGGGCTAATAATTTTGACCTTAAAATGGTTTTAAAAAAATTAAAAACTGCTTTTATTGTAGCCGAAATAAAACAAATAAGACTTTCTCCAGAAGAAAAAATATTATCAGACATACTGTGAAAATGTCCTTGCTCTGTTAAACATCATTTGGGAAATATTTAAAAAGAAAAAAAAAATTCAAAGAGGTTTAATAATTCTGATTTCAACTGTGTCTGTTTGTCTGTCTGTCTGTCTGTCTGTCTGTCTGTCTGTCTGTCTGTCTGTCTAATACAGTAAACCTACAGAATAATGTTTGATGTTTACATCAAAAAAAAAAAAAAACACTTCATGGAAAGCCAAAAACAAATCTTAAAATGTAAAGTCTGTGTGTGGGAAAAAAAAGAAAAGAAAAGAAAAGCAATGCTTTAGCCTGCAGTATCTCATCTTAAATTTGGATGAAGAATTATTTCAGAATGTTTCCCTGTTGTTTCTGTGCCAGCACAAGCATCCCCGTCCACAGAAGCCTAGGAGCTTGCGGATATACGAGTCCCATGTTGGCATTGCTTCTCCAGAGGGCAAAATTGCATCCTACAGCAACTTCACCCACAATGTGCTGCCCCGCATCAAAGATCTGGGTAAGAGACACAAAACGCTAACACAAAACTGAGGACACAATGAGGCTTTGTGCTCAACTGACTTATCTTTATCTTTAACTTTATCCTCACTGGTTTTAGGTTACTTTAACTGTTTTAAGTTTAGTTTTATATGGTTTTGTGTTCAGGGTTTGATTTGATTTGTTTTTTTTTGTTTAGTTTTGTTTTGTTTTGATAATTTGTGTCTTTTTCAGTAACATTTTACAAAACAATATATATATATATATCGCAATATCACATTCGTAACAGTGTGATATGGCTGATATATTAAAAATGAATATTTAAAATAGGCACTATCCTTATAAATAAACTGCATATTTGCAGTCTAAACAACTACATTCTCTTCTAAAAAAAAGCTTCAGAAGTACATTATGTTGTCCAACAGCTGCAATATTTGTCAAACTGTAGTGAGTTTATTGATCTGCTGTCACTCTGTGGCTATGTGGGCAGAGTAATACACAAGGGTGAAGAGGCTGTACAAGTGCTGTTATTGCAAAATATCACACAGCTATCAGCCAATCAGATTCGATAAACAGACAGAACTGTTGTGTATATATATATATATGTATATATATATATATATATATATATA
>CAIGQV010019070.1:26056496-26086532 GCA_903798115.1 Danio jaintianensis | reverse complement strand
TATATATATATATATATATATATATATATATATATATATATATATTATTTTTTATTTTATTTTTTTTATTTACTTATTTATTTTTTGTCTTTGTTTTATTGTTTAATTTATGGCTTCTGCTTTGATTTGTTTTGATTTTTCTTGTGATATTTTTCTTTCCTTTGGTTTTATGTTACTATTAATAGTTTTTGTAGCTTAAGTATTTTTATCAGTATCATTTTAGTACAGCAATTTAATTTAAATGTTAGCTAAATTAGTCAATCTTTTAGCTTAGTTGTTTTTTGTTGTTTTTTTTCAATTATGTGTTTGTATTCAAATTTCATGTTCTTTTTTGTGTTTTATGTGTTTTTTTATGATTTTTCTTGTGTACTTGACAGTAACTTTTTTTCAACATTTAAAACTTTATTAACAAATGACTTTGTTTACTGATGTGTCTGCTTTTATTCGCTTCGTATACACAGTTGTCTCTGTGGCTTTATGAAACAATACATTTAAACAATGCTCCTTTTTTTTACTTTAAATTTGACAAGTTTTAATACGCTTCCCAGTTCATTGTTTGTCAAATTGGTTTAAGTGAAAAGAAGACACTTGACAGTTTAGACACGGGAATATAATTATAACAAAGTTTTATTCTCTAGGAAGGACACTTTCATTTATTTCTCCTAACAAAAAAAAAAAAATTAACTCCATCAGTAGTAGCCCTTTAAAGTGCTTAATACGTCTCTATGCATTTTCCAGAAATGTACAGTATCATGGTATTCAATAAAATACCTTGTATTATCAGTGCTAAATAAATACTCAACATTGGTAGCATCACAGTATTATTTTCAAAGTATACAGACATTTATTTTTAGCCCATAAAGGGGTGATTTTGTACCTGCCGGTGTCCGAGCAGCGCCGGTGCTTAACATGACAGACCTGCACACTCATTTAACCTTTTCCTGCGAGTCAACACTCTGTTTACAGTGTGTGTGTGTAGTGTTCATTAGGGATGTGCTGGATAGAGCTGTTTCAGTGAGCCTTGGGGTTTGGAGATGCATAGGTCTTTTTCAAGTACAGAAGATGAGCTGTGGGTTACAGATTGGGGTCTTGTAATTGTTACAGAGTTACAAAATGAACCATTTTGGGGTTTTGCAAAAGGTGGATTTTTGTTATTATGAGTTTTGCCAATGAAAATAGTGCCACACAAAGCTAGACCACAACATCTGTGCGTCTCAGAGCTCATTTCAGAGGTGCACTGCAAAAAAATGATTTACTTACTTAGTTTTTTTCTTGTTTCTTGTCCAAATGTCTAAAAATTTTGAAATCAAGAAGTATTTTCTAGACTATAATAAAATATAGTTTTTTTTTTCAGAACTCATTCATTCATTTTCTTTTCGGCTTAGTCGCTTACCCTTTATTAAACTGGGGTCGCCACAGCGGAATGAACCTATCCAACCTATCCAGTATATGTTTTACGCAGCAGATGCCCTTCCAGCCGCAACCCATCACTGGGAAACATGAATACACACTTATTTACACACATACACTACGGACAATTTAGCTTACCCAGTTCACCTATACTGCATGTCTTTGGACTGTGGGGGAAGCCGGAGCACCCGGAGAAATCCCACTCGAACACGGGGAGAACATGCAAACTCCACAAAGAAATGCCAACTGACCCAGCCGAGGCTCGAACCAGCGGCCTTCTTGTTGTGAGGCGATTGTGCTACCCACTGCAGCCCGTGACGCCCTTTTTCAGAACTAAGTCAAAATTAAGTGTTTTCACTTTGAAATAAGATTATTTTGCTTGTTTTAAGGAAAAAAATTACCTGAACTGCATTCATGAACAAAAAATAATGAACTTAAATAAAAATTCTAAATTGAATGTAAAAAAGGAGCATTGAAATGTCCCATCCCTAGTAGAGTAATTGAAGCTGAATGTAAAGGCCCTGGTGTACTGTATTGAAACCAAATTGAAGAATGAACTGAAATTATGCCGTTTTAAACAAAATCCATCTTAAACTACTTTTTTTTTTTTTGTTTTGGCAATTCAAAACAGCTCTCCAAAGTGAACATTTGGGGAAGTTCCAAACACCTTTGGGCTAGAATTGGTTGGTTACATTGGTCTCGTCGTGCCACATCTTTTCTGTCAGGTTGCACACACTGGCAACGCTATTCTGTGTCTGTCCACAGCAAATAGAAAATAATGTAAAGATGTGATGCACGAAGGCTGTTTGCCAGATGTTTATGAAATGGTTCTTCTCTCTCAGCTGCCATCGTTGTGTTCAGGGCTGTGCAGTGTGGTGGTGTTGGAGTTTTGAAAAACAGCATATCGTAAGGGGCAGATCAATCTGAATGCGCTTTTCCATTCTGAGAATGCGAGGCGAAATGCACTGCCTTTGAAGAGGAGCGCTGCGCTTTTTATGTTGCTAGGCAACCACTGTATCAGCTGCGTATTGTGCACGAGCACTGCTGTTGATTAGTTATAATTGTAATATTTAAAAATAGTGTGATATACAAGATTTGTGAAGTCATAGAGCTCCAGATAACTCGAAACGATGACCACTAGTCTCTCCTCAAACTTTAAAACTCTCTGTAGTCGTCTTGACAACACAAACACTGCTGTCACCTCAACGGAAACCCCACCTCTGATTTAATTTGATTGGAGAATGAAAAAGACACGACTGACAAAGCATGATTTTTCTGCAAAAGCAATGTAAAAGCAGTGCAAAAGCAGCGTGTAAATGCTTGCGGCCATTAGTAAACTGCTCAAAAAAGGTGCCTCTCAACGCAAAAAACGCTTTTGGTGTGATCAAGGCCTAACTCAGCCTTGTTAAACTTCTTTTTACCCTCAAATGAAGAACGAAAAATAACTTTGTCCGGGGCCTTAAGATTCAGGAGGCAGAAACAGTCAAGAATAGGTCCAGAAATTGTCAAAAATAAAACCTTTAAGTGGTTCTAGACCTTTATGATATTCTTTCTTCTGTGAAACATAAAAAGAGAAAAAAAAAAAAAAAAAAAAATATATATATATATATATATATATATATATATATATATATATATATACATACACATATACAGCCTTTTTCAGTTCATTTCGGTTTCCTTTATTTAGTCACTCAAAACATCACAGTAGATGTAATGCAGAACGAAATCACATTACATCGACACCCAGCAAGAACATGCAAAAGCATCAGAAAACACTATATAAAACTAATATAATAAATAAGCTTTTCTAATTTTAAAAATATATTATATTTAAACAATTTAAAATCACAAAATGGAATGCATAAATACTTAAATACATTTATTGCAGTTTGTTATAATAGTATGATATGTGACATATGTACTTATTTGACTGTTTATGCTCATTTTATTTTATACCGGCTATCAGTGACATTTTAAAATGTGGTCCTGTTCAAAAGTCTTATAAGAAGACTTATACAAAGACACAATGATTATACAAAGATGTTCAAATGTCTTTTTCAAAATGTATTTGTGTGTGTGTTTAACAGAAGATAAAAAAATCATAAAGGTTTGGAACAAGTAATGGGTGAGTAACTGATGACAGAATTAAAATTTTTGGGTGAACTATCCCTTTAAGTACCCTGTAAATACATTAAGTACACAAACTGTACTGTAAACTAAAGTGCAACCAGTAAATCATAGGAACATGGGCTCTTTATGATCATATGAGCAATGTACACATGCACTTAATGGAGGCCACAAAGGCCCCTAAGGGACCGCTATATGTAAACACAATACTTTTATACAAATATCCTGGTGGTGTTTTTGAACATTGAACGACATTGAAAACTTTCCCAACTCCAACACTGTCAACAAGATGTTTGCGTGCATGCATGTTTACACTGTAAAATGACTGTCTTCCCACATGAAATCGTACAATGCCATTGACAATAACAAACATGATGATAGAATAATTCATGCATATGTCCGCGCACTAAACCCGTGTGTTATCACACCGCGTCTGCCGTTCCCTGGAGTTCTCATTGTTTTGTGCTAACCGGTTTGCATTTCCCTAGACAGATGTGGTTCTGGCATCTAAAAAGCTGGGGAAAGAGCTCTGTGTGTGTGCGTGTGTGTGTGCGTGTGCGTGTGCGTGTGTGTGTGCGTGTGCGTGTGTGTGTGCGTGTGTGTGCGTGTGCGTGTGTGTGCGTGTGCGTGTGCGTGTGTGTGTGTGTGTGTTTTTGTACGCTCACGCATCATCGGTGAGACGAGCCCCTGGCGCTGTCACACCTCATCAAAAATCCCCAAACTTTCTCTGAGGAAAATAGCGAGGAAGATAGATAGATAAATAAATAAACCAATCTGCTCAGAGGAAGAAAAGAGAAAAAAACTATACGAGACGAGGCTGGATCTCCCTCCCGAGTGTTTCCGTACAGTTTCAAAGCCGTGTCAGTGCAGCTAGTGCTTGCGTAGGGGAACCAAACACTGGTTTTGTGCTGGATTCAGGTGGAGAAGACTCGCGCATGACCCCATGAGTTATTCAGATGTTGCGTTATTTTGTGTTTTGTGTTTCAATTTCAATAAATTAATAAATACAGCAGCTTCTTTAGTTGACTTTCATTGGTCAGAGTGAGGAAAGGGATTTGCTGGTTTTGGAGATGGTCGGCGAACTGCATTACAGTTGAAGTCAAAATGATTAGCCCTCCTGTTTTATTTTGGCTAGAATAAAATCAGTTTAATTTTTTTTTTTTTTAAACCATTTTAAGGTCAATATTATTAGCCCCCTAAAGCAATATGTTTTTTTTCTTTTATTTATGTTTTCTTTATTATGCAAAGAGGTTTACAAATTACATTGAAACACATACAAATAGAGAGGGGAAAAACAAAGAACAGAGATGAAAAAACAAACAAACAAAAAAACAGTCAGATATAGGCAGGTGTGTGTGTACATGCGTCTGTGTGTGTGTGCACATGTAAAGGTACTGGGTGTATATATATTTCTTGTGTTTCTGGTGGGCCCCTAATAGTATCTCTGGGGGCCCCAAAACGGAATGGGCCCTTAGAATCATCCTAACTTTCCCCCCCTAGCGGCGCCCCTGTATGTGTGTGTGTGTGTGTGTGTGTATATATATATATATATATATATATATATATATATATATATAATTCTTTACATTTATATAGTGCTTTTTCTGGACACTCAAAGCGCTTTACACATTTTTTACACATCCTGGGATTTTTAACGACCACAGAGAGTCGGTTTAACGTCTCAACCGAAAGACGGCGCTCACTGAGTAGTATAGAGTCCCCATCAATATACTGGGACGTTAGGACCCACACAGACCGCAGGTTGAGCGCCCCCTGCTGGCCTCACTAACACTACTTCCGGCAGCAACCTAGCTTTCCCACGTGGTCTCCCATCCAGGTACTGACCGGCCGCAGCCCTGCTTGGCTTCAGTGGGCGACCATGTGAGAGTTGCAGAGAGTTAGCTGCCGAAATTAGAAAGCATTTTAAAATAGGTCATAAATATCAAAAACTGAAGTGAATAATAGAAATAGAAATAAAACAAAACAAAAACAGTCAGTGGTATGGAATGACAGCAATGATAGCGATGTAATGATAGTAATAATGAAAGTAAAAATTGACGACAACAATAATAATAATAATAATAATAATAATAATAATAATAATAATAATGATAATAACACCACCAACAACTACTACTACACCAACTACTACTGCTACTGTTACAGCAACTACTGCTACTACTACCACTAATACTACTACTACTACTACTACCACCACAATTACTGCTACTACTACTTGTTACTACAATGTTTTTTGGATTGTCTAAAGAACAAACCATCATTCTACAATGATTTGCCTAATTAACCTAAATAACCTAGTTAAGCCTTTAAATGTCACTTTAAGCTGAATACTAGTATCCTGAAAAATATCTAGTAAAATATTATACTGTCATCATGGCAAAGATAAAATAAATCAGTTATTAGAAATGAGTTATTAAAACTTTCTTATGTTTAGAAATGTGGTGAAACAAATCTTCTTTCCGTTAACCAGAGTTTGGGGAAAAATATTCAGGAGGACTTCAACTGTATTTGGTGTAGTTGTGTTGAGTATTGCGTAAATGTCAAGGTGCGTGTGTGGCATTTGGTAAGCTTTTCCGCTTATAGTTGTTTCTCATTAATGAAAGAAAAAGAAAAAAAAAAAACAGATGTTTGGAAATGATGTGAAGCCGTCGTTCTCTGCGTGGGCATTTCCTGCTCACACTTGCCATCGGGTCTAAATGAATTCAGGAGCAGCAGCAGTAGCAGAATTTGTACTTTTGGGCTCCCACATGCTTATTTTGCAGAGAAACTAAACGTGTCTGAAAGTAAAGTAAAAGTTTGCTGTAGGTAATGATTTAAAGGTTTAAGCTTCTTATGAGATTTAAGCTGCTTTAAAAGAATAGTTGATCCCGTGAAATGAATATGATGTCATCGTTTGCTCACCCCGCTTCATGCTATTAAATATATGTGCTATAGCTTTATTCTGGAAAAATAAGATGTTTTTTTTTTTTTTATGTTGCACAAATGTGATTTTTAAAAAGTTGCGATTTAATTTTATTAATGCAGTATTGTTGCAATTGACATGACAATCTCATTATTATTATTATTATTAATAATAATATTATTATATGCCGGATGGTTTGCCAGAATCTCTTTGGGGCCGACCGATAGTCTTCCTCCATGGTCTCCCCAAACTCTTCCCAGGCCAGAGTTTTTGCTTCCGCAACCACCCGGGCTGCAGCACGGTTGGCCTGTCGGTACCCATCAGGTGCCTCGGGAGTCCTGCAAGCCAACCAAGCCCTGTAGGACTCCTTCTTCAACTTGACGGCATCCCTTACTTCTGGTGTCCCCCAAGGGGTTCGTGGATTGCCGCCTCGACAGGCACCACAGACCTTACGTCCCAGTATATTGATGGGGACTCTATACTGCTCAGTGAGCGCCGTCTTTCGGTTGAGACGTTAAACCGAGGTCCCGACTCTCTGTGGTCGTTAAAAATCCCAGGATGTCCTTTGAAAAAGAGTAGGGGTTTAACCCCGGCATTCTGGCCAAATTTGCCCACTGGCCTCTGTCTATCATGGCCTCCTAACCATCCCTATATGATAATTGGCTTCATCACTCCTCTCCACAAATCAGCTGGTGTGTGGTGTGTGATCTGGCGCAATATGGCTGTCGTGGTGGATGCTGCACACTGGTGGTGGATAAGGAGATTCCCCAAAAGATGTGTAAAGTGCTTTGAGTGTCCAGAAAAAGCACTATATAAATGTAAAGAATTATTTATATATATATACATACAGGGGCGCCGCTAGGGGGGAAAGTTAGGATGATTCTAAGGGCCCATGCCGTTTTGGGGCCACAGCTCCTCACCGCCGCGTCAACAATGGAGTCGGAGAACATGGACCACTTGGTCTCAATGTCTCCAGCCTCTCTTGGGATCTGGTCAAAGCTCTTCGAGAGGTGAGAGTTGAAAATCCCTCTGACTTGAGATTCAGCCAGACGTTCCCAGAGGACCCTCACAATACGTTTGGGCCTGCCAGGTCTGTCCAGCTTCCCCCCCTGCCAGCGGATCCAACTCACCACAAGGTGGTGATCAGTTGACAGCTCTGCCCCTCTCTTTACCTGAGTGTCCAAGACATACAGTCGGAGATCAGATGATACAACCACAAAGTCGATCATTGACCTCCGCCCTAGGGTGTCCTGGTGCCATGTGCACTGATGGACACCCTTATGCTCCAATATGGCGTTTGTTATGGACAAACTGTGATTAGCACAGAAGTCCAATAACAGAACACCACTCGGATTCAGATTAGGCCGTTCCTCCCAATCACGCCTCTCCAGGTATCACTGTCATTACCCACATGGGCATTGAAGTCCCCCAGTAGAACAATAGAGTCCTCAGTCTGAGCACCTTCCAGCACCCCTCCCAAGGACTCCAAGAAGGCTGGGTACTCTGCACTGGTGTCTGGCTCGTAGGCACAAACCACAGTGAGAGACCTATCCCTGACCCGAAGGCGCAGGGAGGTGACCCTCTTGTTCACAAAGGAAAACTCCAACACATGGTGGCTAAGTTGGGGAGCTATAAGCAAGCCCACACCAGCCCACCGCCTCTCACCGTGGGCAACTCCAGAATAGAAGAAAGTCCAGCCCTTCTCAAGAAGTTGAGTTCTAGAGCCCCAGCTGTGCATGGAGGTGAGCCCAACTATCTCTAGTCGGTAGCGTTCCACCTCCCGCACAAGCTCGGGCTCCTTCCCCCTCAGTGAGGTGACAATCCATGTCCCAAGAACCAGTTTCTGTGCTCTATGATCTGGTTGTCGTGGTCCTATCCTTCGATCACCACCCATTCCACAATGCACCGACCCCTTATGGCTCCCCCTGCAGGTGGTGGGCCTACAGTAGGATGGTCCCACGTCGATTCTACGGGCTAAGCCCGGTCGGGTTCCCGGCCACCAGGCGCTCGCATACGAGCCCCAACCCCAGGCCTGGCTCTAGGGTGGAGCCCCAGCTGTGCTATACCGGGCGCCGTCACAGTCCTCGATGTTATTAAGCTCATAAGGGGTTTTTAGAACCGCACTTAGTCTGACCTGTCACCTAAGACCTTTTTGCCTTGGGCATTACCATGGGCATTAGCCCCCGACAACATGGCTCTTAGGATCACTCAGGCACTCAAAACCCTACACCACGATAAGGTGGCAGTTCATGGAGGAGATTATTATTATTATTATTATTATTATTATTATTATTATTATTATTATTATTATTATTATTGTTATTATTTATTGTAATTAAATTACATTTAATTAAATTAGTTACTATAAAGGTTTGCCAGATCCCTCGATTGCCGCATGATGTCTTTGTGTGATGAAAAAGCCTTTTTCTGTGGAGCTGAAGTTTCTTCTGACTGTCATTTTAAGAGAAGTCTCTGCTAACAGTCATGCTCTCTTTCTGTTGTACACACAGGTTATAACTGTATTCAGCTGATGGCCATCATGGAGCATGCCTACTATGCTAGCTTCGGTTACCAGGTCACGAGTTTCTTCGCAGCATCAAGGTAAGCGCAGCTAAAATCAGGAAAATGTTCAAAAACATTTTCAGCTGTTCTCTTGTCATGGTCCAAAAGTCATTAGATGGTATTTTTGCTCGTCACAATATACT
The DNA here is from genome assembly GCA_903798115.1 of Danio jaintianensis. Classification (NCBI taxonomy): domain Eukaryota; kingdom Metazoa; phylum Chordata; class Actinopteri; order Cypriniformes; family Danionidae; genus Danio; species Danio jaintianensis. Next base: position 26,077,364 of record CAIGQV010019070.1, on the reverse strand, counting down.
GTGATTCGTTGATATAAACTGATAGTTGATATAAACTACTAATAGTCAGATATTTTAGGAAAGATGAAATGAAACAAAATATGTTAAATATAGAGAGATAAATATGTACGGGACATTAAAAATAGAGCTGGAATACAGGAATCTTTCTTGGAAAAAAACAACAACAAAAAACTGGCATAAAAGACCTATGAGGTATTTTGGGCTTAGGCTTCATAGACATATTGTGGCTTTTGTAGCATCTTGCATCTTTTAAAGCCTCTCACTCATAAAAATGAGCTTCAGCTAAAACTCTGAAACTATAACTAAAATTAAAACTGTTCTTTATACCTTGCTTTTTTTCCCAGTCCACTGTTATGGATTACAAAAAAACATATTTTGCAAAAAATCTCTTTGAAATTCTGTTGTTGTTCTGTGAAAACTGGTTCTAGATGGACATCTTTCTTAAAGCCCATTCTACTATTCTAAACACACTGAAAAAGTAGTAACATTTTTTTTCAACATTTTTTTTTCCTTTAATAAAGCAATGAAAACTGCATTGAAACACTGACAAGCCCTTCTCATATGACCATTACACAGTTAGCAGACTGCAAGTATAGATGCCAGCAAATTATTAGCATGCCCAGTGAGCAAGAATGGTCAGGTATCATGCTTTTTTCGCTGTATAGTATGGACGGAGACCATTTTACTGATATGCAGTACATGCAGCAATCTTTTCATTCCTAACCGTCATTTTAAAAACAAAAAAACACTAGTGTAAACACAGCCTAAGTAGTGAAAAAAACAACAACAACAATGTGCCAGCTTCTCATACTGTTAAACAAGGAAACATGTTTAATATAAGGGTAACATTTGAAATGACATTAATAAGTTCATAAGTCATGAAACCTTTATAATAATGACATGACACAACATGTCTTTGTGTCATTCACTCAGTTATGTCATTTTAAATGCAGTGATGACTTTGTTTGAGATGTCTTCATGACAGTTTGACCTAAATACATCATAACCCAGGGTGTCAAACTCAGTTCCTCTAAGGCCATAGCCCTACACAGTTTAGTTCCAACCCTATTTAAAGACACCTGATCAAACTAATTGAGTCCTTCAGGCTTGTTTGAAGCCTATACATAAGTGTGTTGAAGCAGGGTTGGAACTAAACTGTGTAGGGCTATGGCCTTAGAGGAACTGAGTTTGACACCCAACTTGATATTTAATTAATTTTGTAACAGCATCAATAATATTTTTTCTTAACCTCAGCTACAATGATACAAATTGAATTTGTCATTGAAATGTTCATTAATGACGCTGTTATGGCATTATTTGACACTTATTTAAGACAGAGAATTGACATTTTTAATGAGACATGTTAATTACATTCAGTTTGAAAAAGTATTCAGAGAAATATTCACAACACCGTTATAATGGCCTCGTTACAATTGTGTTTATGACAGATTTATGACAAGTTACGTTGTCTTTGTAATGTCAAGATGTCATGACAAAGACATCTCAAACAATGTCACCTTTGCATTTAAAATAACACAAATGACACTTAGAGTGCACTCACACTAGTCTATCCGAACCATGCCCGGGCCCGTTTCCCGGTTCATTTGAGAAGTGTGAGTGGTCCGAATCAGGCCCAGGCGCTGTTCAGTTGGCCGGTCTTGGCGCGGTTGGAAGAGGTGTGCCAGAGCACGGTTCGGTTGGGCTTTGGCGCGGTACGCTTGTAGTGTGAGTACAAAGCGTGCCTGAGCTTGAAACTGAAGACGCGACGTCACTTTTAAGGTTTCATATGTATTTATTAATCATTCTTACTTTTCTTTTCAATGAACGCGACTGTCATGGTTTAATAAAGACGCAAACCCCTCACGAGGACTTTTATGATAATTTATGAGCATCAAAAGTAGTGGATCTGTTCTGCAAAATATTTGACTGTGACCCAAATGGCTAAAAATAATACAAAACGATATAACTAAAGCAATGTCCACTGTGCTGAGCGAGAGCGCTTCTCTTCCTGTTAAACTGAACAGTCGCATCATCGATGACGTAAGCGTGCTCTGGCTTGGAAGATAAAATGCAGTGTGAGTGCAGGCCGTCGGGTGAGAGGAGGGGTAAGCGTGCTTCAGAACCGTTTAAGGCACTTGTACCTAGTGTGAGTACGCCCTTAATGACAGTTGTCATAAGCAGCATAAACACTCATTCATATTTATGATGTGTCATGTCTTGATTATAAAGGCATCATGATAGTCTTATGAACACCCCTTCAAGTAAAGTGTTGCCAGTAATAGTTGCAAATTACACTTATGTTGCTTATGGGTTGCTGATTTAAAAGGTCGCCTGTTGATTTCTCCTTATACACTCAAGCATGTTTCCCATCCTCCATTTTTCCTGTGCCCCTGATTTCAATCTACAGTTCATCCATTGGAACCTAAATCTCCAAATTGGCACTAGTTACCCAATCCTAGTTGACCCTGATTAAAAAAAGCCACTATCTAGGGATCCCAAAATGGTACAATTCACTCATGTTTATCTTCTAAACGTATAAATGAGATAAATGTAACACCCCTCAGTAAAAGCTGCAGGCACACAAGCACACCATGAAGACTCTCTCAAGCAACTGTGGCCCCAAGTCACAGAGAGGCTTCTCTGACGGGGCCGATAATCTCCCTGTAAACACATTTGCAGTTAATCCTGTGGAGAGGTAGAGACCTCAGATAAAGGAAGACAGGCAGGAATTCTTTATTTATGTGCTTTTATTCTGTCGGCTAGCGCTGGAGACAGCCTATAGCACCAGTATAATGTATACGGAGTAATTTCACCCATGATTGATCTCCCTGAGCCGTTTAAAAAGTGCAAGGTCTGGGTGTTGTTGTCACCCCGCGTCACGTTTGCCAGGGGGGAAAGCGATATGATGATAGCCGGAGGACAGATGAAGCTTCATGGAGCAATTACATGAAGGAGGTACGTGAGGAAGCGCTGATGGAAACGGGTCTTTTTCGCCCGTTTGTTCTGCGAGGAATGATATGTCACCCCGAATGGAGGACTTGACCTCTGTTCGGCGGCCATGACGGTGTAAACGATCTGAGATTGATTTTTATTTACCGCCATATTTGTTTGTTTTTACACGCCAAATTGGCCGACCCGCTTGATGGATTCACTGATGTGTCAGTTTTCTGCTGCTGGTGGGTTAAAAACACAGCCGTTATGGAGGGAATAGGCTTTCTGGGACGCATGTAATGTGGAAGACTATCTGAGGTTATATGCAGAAGGTCGACGGTTTAAATCTCCAATGGAGTGTTAACGAATGTTAAGGGGAGATCATTTAAGAGGGGACTATAATTGCGCTGTTTTTCCAAACATGTCAATATTCTGACTTCACACAGAATGCATTTTTCATTTCCAATGCACAACTTTTCTATTTTTTTCAATGCAAACGCTCCAGTGTTTGACCATTACGCTCGAATATCACACCATTTGAAGCGCCGAGCACATGAACGCTGCATTTTTTAGACGCCCTGTCAAGTTGAATGATCTTACACACGCTGCACAGCCAAAGATTATAGAATGCATAAGACGTGTCACTCGTATAGTTTTGAACGGGGAAAAGTGTAACAGTCAATATGGTGAATGACGCCACGCCTTCTAGTACAGAAGCCAATCATCGATCGCTATAGACTGATGATTCTCCGTGGGAAGAGCTCGGACCAGACGTGAGTTTCTGCAGATTTTGTGTGATTCAAACGTTAAGAAATGAAACTAAAGAGACAGTTGTTGTTTAATTTTATTGGTGATTCCTAATAGGAAATTTAATCGTAAGCTTGGCAAGCAATTTTGGTAAATTTGATGTTTCCCCATCCCCATTCAAACAGAATGCCTGAGCATACTGCCAGAGAGGCATTTCAAAGATGACCGCCAAGTGAAATGACTTGCCTTAAAGAGACTTTGGCACTGTCAGGTCCAAAAGCAGTGAACCAATCAGGAGAGCTCGGATGCAGGCTTCTGTTTATAGTAGAAAGTTGGCATGACAACTGTTTTATTTACCATTATATCATGGTGCTCACTGTATCTTTGTCCAGATATCCTGAGTTTCATGATATATCTTCAAGTGCTTATCCTAACATTGTTTTCCTATCTCTAATGGGTCTGTTATTATCGTGATTATATCACATTCATAATATCACAACATGTTGACCTTGTTTTAAACCCATTCCTGAGCGCAGCGTCTCGCTTTTTTAGAAGCAAAGACGTGTATGGTGTGAATGAGCCCTTAGTCAGGTTCAGCGCTCCTATTGGTTTTTGGTTTGAACTCGTATTTCATAGAAATCTTCTGACACCATCATAAGTTCATCGAAGGGAAAATGTGACTGTAATGGCAATTAAAGTTCCCGTGAAGTGTTCTGAAATGTGCATTTTTTTAAATTCGAAATTTTACATAATCTCAACTGAAAGATGAGCACAGGGCAGGACCTATAGTAGCTCCTCCCCTTTATAAATAAAAGCTAATAGTGTTTAATTTTTACCACAGCTCTGCCAGTGAGAGTGGTTGAGCTCGAGCACATCAAATGAAAAGCAAATGAGAAGCATGTTGAAGGGGGCGGGGCATGTCAGATGTTATAGAGCGTTTGATTGGATGGAAGTTTGATGAGAAACTGAAGTATGAGATGATGTAAAAAAAAAAAAAACCTTTATCCATTTAGGCGGAAGTGATAAACTGCAAGCTTAGGATGTTTATATCAGGTTTATATCTTGTAAATGCAAAATTGTGTCACTGTTTTGGCACACACTCACTTATAGATATCCTTAAAATAAACATACTGATGATAACATCTAAAAAAATTCACAAGACCTTTAAAGAGCCCCTATTATGCATTAAAAAGGGTCATATTGTGGTTTTGGGGGTCTCCAACAACAGGCTGATATGCATGCAAGGTCAAAAAACACTTTCATTGTCTTATAATATGCATTTATTTTTACCTAATTATCCCAATGACTCCCATATGATTCGTTCAGCAATTCATTTGTTCCCAAACCCCTCCTTAGCGCGATGCTAATCTGCGCTGATTGGACCGATGACAGTCTGTTGCGATTGGTCCAGCGTTCAGCGCGAGAGAAACGCCCACCACGGCTTCAACAATATTGAAGTAGTCAGAGTGCAGAGTGTATGTGTGAGCATACCTGCCAACACTCTCGTTTTTCCCGGGAGTCTCCTGTATTTCAGACCCATCTCCCCCCACCCTTCCGTTTTGTTATTTCTCCCGAAAACCCGCTCCTCAGCATTTTGGTACGGTCTGTGAAACCCCCGGGTCGCCAACACTGGTATAGGATCCGATTGCAGCGGTATCCGGTTCTCAACAGTGTTATTCAGACACCTCACCCCCGAACAGTGACACACATTCAGTATTACTCCACACAGTGGCAAAAGCTGAACTATTTTGAAACTTGACCGCTGCACGTGTGTAGGAAAAGCTGATGGTGGCCATAGCAATGACAAACGGCAGTGTAACGCGAGCTCACAAACGCATTTAAATCCATAAACAAAACGGCACGCGTCACGTTTTCAACGTGGCTTTAGACGCGATAATAGAATATAAAGAGTTAACCAGATACAGTACAAGCGGTTACAAGTAACAAAACACAATTAAATACATAATTTGCAAGCTAGAGAAAACAAGGAGGCAACCATTTTAATCGCTCTTACTTACACTTGTCAAATGGAGGAAGAAACTGATCTATGAACTGTGTACTGTAAAGTTCCTGTCAAGCTCTGCAAAGTCCCATACATCAATAGTCTTTTCTGATCCTTTAACAAACGAATCCCCCGTTGTAAGCGTGTAGATTGCTGAAGCACTCGTCAGAAACACTGACTCTTCACAGCCTCATCAAATGGGCGGGGCTTAAGTTTCGTATCCACGTCACGCCGAAACGGCTAAAGACTCGTTATCAAGACGATTCAATAGAAGCACTATGAGTCGACTCTTTTATATATCAATCAATAGTTTTAAACACGGTGCTCTTTCAAATTTAAGCCTTAGCTGGATATTTCACTTCACTTAGAGCCGTGGTACACACTACATGGAAGGTCATTTTCAAAAACCCATAATAGGGGCTCTTTAATCGGCTGTCGATTAGCATGTCAATCCACTGATCAAAAAACACAGATTTTAGTCTAGAATTATAGGAATCTTTTAGGATTTCCCAAAGTGTTCTCAGACTACCAAATTGGGGTAGAAATCACACAGTGTGAGGCATGCTTTAGACAGTGGCGTACACATGTTTGGAGTTTATGGGAGGTAACATTTTTATTTATTTATTTATTTATGTTTTGATTTTGCTTTGATCCATTAGCAGGAACATTGCAAATGTCTGAGCAGAGATCTTAGGTTGTGCCAAAAAGTGTGTATATGAAGATATTTCTTCTTTTAAAAAAAAAGAAAAAAATCCAAGCTAAGAAAAGCACGGTCTTAGTTTGTTTAAATGAAAGCTACTTTGAGAAGTCCCGCTCTATTCAGAAAACCATCGTGTGCTTTGCGAATCTGAAAGACATTTTTGAAAGAATTGCCCTTAAAGGCCAAACTGCTGCAGGAGATGAGGTTAACCCCGGAATAAGACAGTCAATCTCTGATACCTGCATCTGTCTGCTCTTCTCTCCAGCCGTTACGGGACCCCGGAGGAACTCAAGGAGCTGATTGATGTGGCTCATTCTCTGGGCATCATCGTCTTACTCGATGTAGTGCACAGCCACGCGTCCAAAAACACAGAGGACGGCCTGAACCTGTTCGACGGCTCTGACTCCTGCTTCTTCCACAGCGGGCCCCGTGGAGAACACAGCCTGTGGGACAGCAGACTCTTCAACTACTCCAGGTGAGACCAACAATTCTTTTTCAGCTTTTTTTCCCAAGTTACACGACTCTCTCATCGTACAACACCTTTCTTACAAGGCAAACATAACACTTTTCTTGCAACCGAACACAAGCTCTGGTATGGGACCGAGGCTCTGTTTCAAATCCTTGAGGAGCAACACAGAAATGCTTTCTATTCCAATATTTATTCTGCCTTCTAAGATACACTCAAAAGTAAATCATTGATGTACTTTAATAAAATGATAAGATGCATTTCCACACATTTATATGGTGTTGTTTCAACTTAAAGGGTTAGTTTACCCCAAAATATAAATGTTGCTATTAATCAACCTTATGTCTATGTCTTATGTTATGTTATAGAGACTTATAGAGACTTTTTTTCATCTTCAGCACACAAATTAGGATTTTCATAGACAGCAATGGTCCTGAGACATTCAAAGTTCGTTAAAGGAACCAAAAAAAAAATTTAATAAAAGAACCAAGCAGTCAAAACAGTCCATGTGACTACAGTGGTTCAATTGAAATCATACCTATGTCTTTCACATCAGGTCAGTGTGTATGCAGGGTGTATTGATTCTTAGGTCATGTTTGTAAATGCATTAATTAATGGAACCTTATTGTGAAGTGTTAAATAATTCATGTTTTCCCAACTCAAAATGTTAAGTTAATAAGTTAACTTATTTTAGCTGTCTGTCTGTCTGTCTGGTTGTCTGTCTGTCCGTTTGTCTGTCTGTCCGTCTGTCTGTCCATCTGTCTGTCTGTTTGTCCGTCTGTCTGTCTGTCCGTGTGTCTGTCTGTCTTATTTTGATTTAACATATTACAAATCAATGGCCAAACATTTTTCAAGAACAACCTTGTCAGTTCATTTTAAATATTCATTCATTCATTCATTCATTCATTCATTCATTCATTCATTCATTCATTCATTCATTCATTCATTCATTCATTTTCTTTTCGGCTTAGTCCCTTTATTAATCTGGGGTCACCATAGCGTAATGAACCGCCAACTTATCCAGCATATGTTTTACACAGCGGATTCCCTTCCAGCTGCAACCCATCCCTGGGAAACATCCATACACACTCATTCACACACATACACTACGGACATTTTAGCTTACCCAATTCACCTATAGTGCATGTCTTTGGACTGTGGGGGAAACCGGAGCACCCGGAGGAAACCCACGTGAACACAGGGAGAACATGCCAACTCCACACAAAATGCCAACTGACCCAGCCGAGGCTCGAACCAGCGACCTTCTTGCTGTGAGGTGATTGTGCTACCCACTGCACCACCGTGACGCCCTTATTTATTTATTTATTTATTTTAGTGTACCTATTTTTTGCCAAATTATTTTTCATGGCTAAATACCATCTTAGAGCATTTTATCAAATTTTATCTAGCTTTTATCTAATACTTTCTCTATTATATTACTATATTTACTGTATTGTGAGCTGTATATGTTCAAGAAAAAATTATTAAAATTAAATAACTGATTAATTTCAGTCTCCAGCCACCTTATTAGGTACAATTATTAATGTTGTTAGCTGTTTATTATTATTATTATTATTATTATTATTATTATTATTATTATTATTATTATTATTATTTAGTCTCAGTCATTTAAAATGTACTTTTTAGCTAAAAATATTATATAGTCAAGAATGTCATAAACTACAACAATTATAAACTACTTCAGAAAGCTTGTAATATATTGTGTACAACAGGTTTTTGTGCAAAGTATTTATCATATTGCATATTTAGAGCCCACTAGGCATTGTACAGTTAAGATAATCAAATTCAGCAGCTTTGTGTCAGTCACTGATTTTTATTATTATTATTATTATTATTATTATTATTATTATTATTATTATTACAATTTTATATTTGTTTTTTCTGTGACTTTAGGCGTCTTTGTTTTGCTTGTTTCTCACTATTTACTTTACTGCTTTGTGACTTTTTTATAAGTATAACTTTAAGTATACAGTTAAAAGCAGTTTCATGAATGCATTAAACAATGCATTATTTAAAAAAAATATATGTAGTTAAAAGTATCAATTTAACATGACAGCCATTATTTATTTTTCATATCTTACATGTCCTTAAAGCATTTTATTTGCTCTAAATTTGCTTTACTGTTGTTTACTGTTCTGGAACTGTACGAGTGTGTGCGTGTGCGTGTGTGTGTGTGTGTTTGTGTGTGTGTGTTCTTGAGCCGTGCTCACGGGTCATATCTTTGTAATTAATAATGTGGCAAGGAATTATGCTTCCATAATTAGTTCACCTCATCAGCACTTTTGTTTGCCCATAATCAAGCATTAACATGTCCTTATCTCGCGCGACGGAATATTCATGTAAAATTCTTAAAGCGTTTAAAGATGCTTTCCGTTTATGAATAATCATCATGGTATTTGCCTATTTAGGCTCATTCAACTCTGAAAACAAAGAGGCGACGAGAAACAGCTAAGAGGCTTAGAAATGTGGAACCCACAGTAGACTAAGTTGAAGAAAAGTGCTCTCAGTATTTACTCTCCAGGCTCACGTGGCTTTCTTCAGTCAGACAAAAAACTGAGATCCTTATGCTGCTTAAGGTGGATGGTAAAGAAACTGATGAGTGTTTTGCGTGAACTGTACAAAATTTGCTGCTTTACAATTTGAAAAACCTTCAAATAACCATTAAAAACTTAAAACTGGGTGACACGGTGGTGCAGTGGGTAGCGCTGTGGGTAGCTCACAGCAAGAAAGTCGCTGGTTCGAGCCCCTGCTGGGTCAGTTGGCATTTCTGTGTGGAGTTTGCATGTTCTCCCCATGTTGGCGTGGGTTTCCTCTGGGTGTTCCGGTTTCCCCCACCGTCCAAAGACATGCGCTGTAGGTGAATTGGGTAAGCTAAATTGGCGATAGTGTATGTGTGTGAATGAGTGTGTATGGATGTTTCCCAGTACTGGGTTGCAGCTGGAAGGGCATCCGCTGTGTAAAACATATGTTGGATAAGTTGGTGGTTCATTCTGCTGTGGCGACCCCTGATGAATAAAGAGACTAAGCCTAAGGAAAATGAATGAATTGTTATTATTATTATTATTATTATTATTATTATTATTATTACATTTTTATTAAATAATTGAGATTCCTCATCTCAGTCTTTTGACCAATAGATGTACGTTTGACCTGGTCAGGGTATATAGTAGCTGTAGATATTGTGTTCGCTTCACAACCATATGCCAGCTAATGTTAATTTTCTTTTTATTATTATTATTTCGTTTTTTTTTCCTTGAACCCTTATCGAGCAAGTCTTTAAATTGGAACACCTACTGTACTGTATTTGCCTCTGGCTGAATTCCCATCGCACTGTCTTGGGCTGACAGCAATTACTTCAATGTTGTATATGAAACCTCTCTGCCAAAGCACAGTGTGAATTCTCCATCAATATGTCCTTCCTCATTGTTCAGCGCCGTTGTCTCCGCAGCTCTGTTATGCTATCTAAAATTCAGCTAATCACTTTCAAAATGCAATAATTGCCTTAGCGTTCAGTTTTAAATGGCGTACTCAGAGTAATAAATGCTGGCCATTTAAAAAAAAAAATTGATTGCATATTTTTTTACAGATTAGAAAGCGACATGGATAAGAGAAGCATTTCTTGGATCAGGTTTTGCTTTTATAAAACAGCAACATAACTAAATGATAGAAGATGTTCAGTAAAATATTTACTATTTTAAAAATTACCACATTATACTGTCTTGAAATATATAGTAGGTCAGTGTAGGTATAAGATTCTGACGGTATGATAACCTTGGATATATATATCACGGTTTCACGGTATTGTGATTACTGCTCTAAAATATGTTCTTTTTAAATGTCTGGTTACAAAAAAACCCCAACTTGTTTCCCCATTGAACACAATATATTTTATTATAAGAAATATTTAAAATATTTTGGAACAGTAAACATGTCAGGTCAAATAATTAAAATAAATCATTGACTTCTGTGATCTTCATTAGTTCATTATCTTTGGATATCTTTCTTTTCTTTGGATATACATTAAGCCACTCCACTGTTCAGGTCTATACAGTAGCATGCTTGGATGTTGGTGATTATTATTATTATTATTATTATTTGTTTTATGTTTTCTGAGACATGGGCTGACCAGTAGCTTTTGATGTGGAGGGTCCTTTTCTGCTGGAGATACTGTTACCCTAAAAAAAACAAAACAAAAGTCATAAAAAACACATAAAAAACTAAAATAAAGCTTACTTGTACTGTAGGAACGGTATAGAGAACATTTTTGCGGTTTTAAAACCTTGACTTTTTCCAAACCGCGCTAAACCATGAAACCGGTTATCGTCTCATGCCTACGTCAGTGGTGCCTCATTTCCACTGAGTGATATGGTTCAGTACAGCATGGTACAGTACAGGTCAACTTTATCTGGCTTGTGTCTTCACTGCAAAATGGTACATTTTTGGTTGGCGTGGTGTATATCAGAAAGTTGCGGTCAACATCATTCCTGCTCGAAGAAAAGAAAAATGACTCAAAACATACAGTTGAAATCAAAATTATTAGCCCTCCTGTGAATTTTTATTTCTTTTTCATATATTTCCCAAATTATGTTAAACAGCACAAATTTTTCACAGTAATTCCTAGAATTTTTTTTTCTTCTGGAGAAAGTCTTATTTATTTAATTTCGGCTACAATAAAAGCAGGGTTTTTTTTTTATATAAATATTTTAAGGTCAATATTATTAGCCCCCTTAACAGTTTATTTTTTTGATCATCTACAGAACAAACTATCGTTATACAAAGACTTGCCTAGTTACCCTAACTTGCCTAATTAACCTAGTTAAGCGTTTAAATGTCACTTTAAGCTGAATACTAATATCTTGAAAAATATCTAGCAAAATATTATGTGTTGTGATCATGGCAAAGATAAAAGAAATCAGTTATTAGAAATTAGTTATTAAAACTATTATGTTTAGAAATGTGTTGAAAAAAATCTTCTTTCTGTTAAACAAAAATTGGGGAAAAATATACAGGGGTGCTAAAAATTCAGGAGGGCTGATAATTCTGACTTTACCTGTACATCTAGGCCTTATTTGTGTTCAAAAACGATACAATCAGTACAAGCCTCTCATCTGTGTCTTTATTCTTCAACAGCACCTCTAACCTCTTGTTAAAAAGTAATTATATCATTCCAAGTTCATAATAGTTGATGATAACATTTACAAAGTAAAATTTTTTTAGATTGCTGAATATGATCATTTGCTCATTTGTTATTTCACCCTTCATTCTCGTGTTTAAACATTTCTAAATGGATGAGAAGATCTTCAGTAATCTAGTAGGTTTTTATCATGAGCTCAAGTTTATTCTTTCAACTATAGATGCGTGGTAAGCGTTTATTTATTTGTTTGTTTGTTTGTTTGTTTGTTTGTATGACGGCACGGTGGCTCAGTGGTTAGCACTGTCGCCTCACAGCAAGAAGGTCGCTGGTTCGAGTTGGGGCTGGTCCAGTTGGCATTTCTGTGTGGAGTTTGCATGTTCTTCCCTTGTTGGCGTGGGTTTCCTCCGGGTGCATTTTTCATAAAAACCTAATTTTAAAAGATTGTTTTTGAGATGTTTTTAGCAGAAATGTATTTTTGCTGTGGTTACTAATTCACAACAGTGGTCTTTAAACAAAAGTTCCACATTGTTACTTTTCCATCAGCAGGGACGAAAGTAACACACAGGTGGGTCAAAAGAAACGCAACAATATTTGCTTATTTCTGGCTTAATCTTGTTTGTTTTAAATATATCTGACTATGACCTTGTTAATGTTAACTGCAAACATATTTTGTCCTTTATTTGTGCAAAACATTAAACAGCATTTTCATTTCAGTTCCATCAAATGTTTCAACAGCAATCCAACAATGCAAAATGTTAACATTTTCTACAATTTTTGAATATTTATTATTGTTATTATTGGCAACATGCATTAATTTTTAAAACATATGAATCCAAACACTGCAAACTCTAATGTGGAAGCAAAAAATAAGGCATGGCTATTAGCAGTGGGACATAAATAACATTGTTACTTTCGTCCCCACAGGAACTCTTGCCATTTAAATCCGGTTTACTTTTAAACTGAAAAACTCAGAGATTGCAAACTTAAGGATGTGTTATTGCACTTAATAACCTGTAGATTGATCATTACTGTGATGCATGAAAAGAGAAACACAACTTGTAATAAGGAAAAAAAGAACCACTACAATAATTTACTTTTTGCACTTAAAAACAGAAATTTGGACCTAACCGTGGGACACAGTCCCGAAATCAGGTTATATTTGGCTGCTCCATCAAGGGTTGCATGCTGAATGTGCTGTTATAGCCTGGAAAGCAAATGTTGTCAGGGCTTTGAGAAAATCTCTTTGTTACTTTCGTCCCACGTTACCTTCGTCCCCGTTCTCCCCTACTGGAATAGTTGGTGGTTTATTCTGCTGTGGCGACCCCTGATAAATAAGGGACTAAGCCGAAGGAAAATGAATGAATGAATTTATTTATTAATTTATTCTCAAATTGTGTTACAAAAAAAAATACTGCCTGTTTGTCAACTACCCATGTGCAGTTGTAGCCACTAGTCTCAAGTGTATATGGGAACTAAATGGCAACTGAAGTGATGTAATAACTTCGCAAACTGGTGATTGGCTTTATTATTTAAAATGCAAGGCATATTACACACTGCATGTCCTTATGTTCATAATAATAGGAGTGAATTCTCTTAGATGTCTAAAGATAATTCAACATATGGGCCCACATTTACAGAAAATAAAACCTCTTTGAGCATGACTCGTCTAATCATATGCAGAGTGTGTTTTGGGAATTTCCATCTCACTCTAAACTCTGCATGTCTTTACATGTTGAACATGCGTTAGATTAATAAGTCATGAGTGGTGTTCTTTTTGATATGTTCTTTTATAGATTTATAGTGCATTTGGAAATTGATATTCATGTTTATACAAAATAGAAATCCAGATAAGCATGGAATTTTCTCTTATGTATCAGAGCAAAAACTCTTGTGGAGGTGAAATGGGTCTCGAGAGGCACAGTTGACATGGTTGAGTGGAAAGTTCATGTTGGGTTTGCTTCTGACAGCTTTTCATGTAGAGCATCTACTTTCTTTCTAATGGAAAAATAACCTTGGTTCTTGAAAACTAACTTTATAAGCTGGAGCAGACTGTAGGATTGTTTCCCCTAAATGAATGTTGTTTTACTGTCAGAACAAAAATGACATTTTAACAATTTCATTTTTTTTTTCAAACAAATCTGATATAGTATATCACAATTTTGACAAAACGTGTGTGAATACTGCTTATAGTTGACAGAGTGTATAATTGGATGATGATGCCTCCATTTACAAAGCTAATAACAAAAAAAAAAAAATTGAAAATTTGAGTTGACAAGATAGTTAGATAAAGATAAAAAATAATAATTGAAGCCTCATGTATTTTGATCTTCATCAAATATTGTATCTAAACTAAATGTATCTTATGGGAAAAAACTGTGCTAATGCTCTAGGTGCAGTAACATGAAAAAAATGTAAAAATTAAAAGGTAATTTAATTGAAAAAGAGTATCACGAAAAATCTGTCAATACCCAGCAGGCACACAAGGTCATAAGACATTAAAATTAGGTTAGATTTAGGTCGTGATGTCAGGTGAACAAAATTCAATGTCAACCAGCGTCTAAGGAAAATGTTATTTTGATGTCCAATAACGACGTCAAATGATGTTGATATTTGGTTCATTTTAGGTTGTGTTGACCAACGTCGAAAAATCCAACCTCGGTCCAACATCTTAAACCATGTCATATTGACATCAAATACTGACATTTATTCGTCAGGGCAACCAAAATCCAATGTATGATAAACATCATAGTGGTAACGTCCACACAACATCAAGCTGTAACATCATTAGACGTTGATATTTGGTTGTTTATAGGTTGCGTTTGAAAGTGACCAAAATCCAATGTCTGTCCGTCTGTGACGTCAGTCTGACGTTGGAATCTGACGTCAACCTGATTTTCATTTCCACCCAAAATGCAACATCCCCATGACGTTGGGGTACAATGTCAATCTGATGTCTTGTTGACGTCCTGTGCCTGCTGGGTAGACCTGTCAGTGAGTCAATAAATCCAGTCTTTAAGTCCATGTTTATGTAGTTTCTTCTTAATGCCATTCTAGAATCTGTGGCTATAAGTCTATATTTAATATATCTATTAATCCCTGCTTGAATTGCTGGAATGTTCCATAATTTGAAATATGATGGCTTTTTATTCTCTATTATTCATCTATGTTAAGCTGCTTTGACACACTACTTTTTACAGTACATTGTAAAAAGTGCTATAGAAATAAAGATAAATTCAATTGAGTTGAAAGAAGCCAATCAGTAACAGCTGTTTGCGTGTTTTTGGCAGCAACACAAACACTTCAATGAGGAGCTGTTAAGCATATAAAATCATTTTCCCTAGAAAGTAATGACAATATCCTTTTATTTTACAGCTAAAAAACGTTTAGATCACAGATTAAGTACATGCATATTAAAAACAAAGCAATCAAAGCCAGTGTACGATAGCCTGCATTTAAAACTTTTCTAATGTTAGCTCAGCACGTCTCAGACATGCCCCATGAGATCGTCAATAATGAAATAAGAAAATGAGAACTGTTAACCACAACATGTGTAAATGAACTAACAATTGATGTAAATGGACCATCAAATTTGTAGCATCTCAAAGTGCCCTTGTGTCGCAGTACCGAGATGTGTTTACACTCCTTTGCATTCACACACACAATGTATGCGGTTCCACGGATGCCGCCCAACACTCTGTTCCCCAAATCATTACTGTCATCGCAGCGGTAAGCTCTACAAAAGCATACGCCACTTTAGCCGCTAGCTGGCTTTGACCCTAATGGCCCTCACGGTAAACCCGAACCTATTGATTGGTGCTCTCGCAGCGCGAGATAATTAAGTTTCTCTTCTTCTCCTTCCATGGCTGTAAGCTCATCTCATCACACATTAAGAGACAGACCGGCCGCCTCCGTGGAGTCTATCAATGCCTTTTTGAACCCACATTTAATAAGCGCATGCCAAAAGCTGCTGCCGCCAATACATTATCCAGTGTTAGTGTCAGACGGCGCAGAGATTCGGTAATAAGAGCCAAGTTGCAGTTTCATTACTTATTGAGCTTGTGCCGTTTTCAGAGGGACTCATTAGATGGGCCGCAGACATATGCCACAACCGGCAGCCATCTGAAGAGTCATTTGTAAAAGCCTGCAGGAACGCCCCATGTCATCGCTGGTTCATTTGTCTGTTTTTCTTGTTGCCATTTGTTTGGTTGCATCTCGGTGTCGGGCTCTCTATTAAACCCTGCTTTTGAGAGGATGAATCGCAGAAGGGCCGTTCTCAGCAGCTGCGATGGCGCGCCATTGTTTAATCAAGAAACTTTGAAACAGACGATCAGAAGATACTGCTGAATGTCAGAAGAGAGGACTGTAAACATAGGGGAAAGTTACCTAAGGTGTTTCTTTTTTAAATTAGGGACCTTTTAGCCATTCATAACGGTCACAGGATGTGGGAATAGAGGACATTTTTGGTACTGAGAACTACTGAGACCAGCTGGTTGGCTGGAGAACAAAAAGTTAAGGCCTTGTGCCCGGTTGCTTGAAAGTCCTTAAGTAATTTAACTTAAGCGTGGAAAAAAATCCCTGAGGTAAGGAATTTCATTAAGAGCATTGCAACAAACTTCTTAACTCTCACCCTTACCTAATTGCCTTTTCTAAGCATTTCACTGTAGTTTCTGGCAACATACTGTACGGCAACGGGTGCCGTGGTTGCTAGTTATGTAAACAGATCGTAACAAACCACAAATGCTTGTCTTGCAATAACTCAGCAATACACATCATCTGTGCTGTTTTCTTTCCATTAAGCAAGTCGAGACGTTCCCTTATCGAGTCGATCTCGACATTGTTTAGAGGACCTATAAAACTGGGCTGGGATCACGTAGAGCGTTTTGAAGCTACAATTTTCATATGGATGCACTCCTGCGCAGACATTCTATCAACAAGCTGTGTATATTAGTTTGTTCATTAAATGGTTTATTAAATGATTCATCTAAGTTTTTTTTTTTTTTTTACAATCCTGCAAGTCTTTTATCTAAAACATTTTTATTTAGATGAGAATGTTTGAATTTGATTGTCAATTGCTAATTTAAGGGAGCTGTTTTGGTCCCTTAAATTTGTTAAGGGGAAATGGTTACTAAGGACTTTGTAGCAACAGTATAGGGAACACTTAGTTCATTAAGGGGAAATACTTAATGGCAGCCTTAAATTTCTTAAGTTAACCCAACCCAAGTTTTGCTAAGGGTACCTTTAAGCTTCGAACTAAGGAATTTCCTAGCTTAAGGACTTTCATGCAACTGGGCCCTGGTATTCTTCTTTTTTGTTCTTTGTTTAAGTGCAAGAGAAGTTCAAAACGGTTGTAACTGTGTACTCTTTTCAAACTGTAGTAGGCAAGGTTGTAAAGGTGTCACACTGCTCGTGTGTTTCCCTAAATACAACAACAATGACAGCTGTGAAAGAAGAACAGTTTCATAAACATCTGTCTGCCTTCTCCAGCCAATCAGACTTTCTATTTGCCATGGACAGACACAGTCTAGAACAATGTTTAGAACTTTAGAGGATGTGGCACGATGCGGTGATGCTTCTTGTCCATTGTGTGACCCCCCTATAAGTCTTTAAAATCTCTCTTCTAAGCGATGACACAGGTCAAGCTCTGCTACTCAACCCTTCAGTGTATGTTGCTAACTTGGTGTTGTTGTGTCAGATGTTGTTCACCTGCCTGACGTCTGTTGATATGATATCTAAATCAATCGCACGTCAATGAAGGCAAAGTTCCCGAACATACCCAATGAATGTGTAGTCATCTTCTATAAAAAGGCAATGGGATAAAAAAAACGTGTTAGGATATACACCAAAATACACCATGCTCACTGGACTAAGGTCAAATTCTCCTACATTAATTATGCTGTTAGAAAAAAGGGGGGCATAATACTTAGAGCCCAAATGATTGGGGAGGTTGAAGAGGAGGCTCATGAACTCATTTGTTTTTTTATTATTATTATTATTTTTTTTTTTTACAGAGAATAACTCTAAGTCCCACTCTCACACACCAACACCACAATTCTCAACCCATTCCCCTTACCCTTTGGAAAACAATCTTTTCCAAGGGGGCCCAGAGAAGAAAACTTTCTGATTACAGTACCAAATCCTTTCTATGGTTATTGTTTAAAATATTTCAGAAAGTGTCTCTGATCATTAGAATTGCTATAAATTTTGTTGCTGTAACAACACTTTGAGGGAACTTTGAAATGTTGAGTTATTTAATTTTTTGGGATGGTGTGTAAGGTGGAGAATAGTCATTCAGAACTGACCACCATTCATTAATTTTCCTTTGCCTTAATTTTCCTTTCTGCCTCAGCGGAGTGAACCGCCAACTATTCCAGCATATGTTTTACGTAGCGGATGCCCTTCCAGCTGCAACCCAGAACTGGGAAACACCCATACACTCTCACATTCACACACTACATACACTACGGCCAGTTTAGTTCATCCAATTCACCTATACCGCATGTCTTTGGACAGTGGGGAAACCGGAGCACCCGGAGAAAACCCACGCAAACACAGGGAGTACATGCAAACTCCACAGAGAATACCAACTGGCCCAGCCAGGACTCAAACCAGCGACCTTCTTGCTGCGACAGTGCTGACCACTGAGCCAACGTGCCACCAACTGACCACCAGAGAAATTGATTTCATAAGGTCCACATAAACATGTATGAATGTTCCTGTCCCAGTAACATGTATGTTGTTTGGGCATAATTCTTTGGTTGGGATTTGCAGTACTTTTAAAATTGATGACAATAAGGTTCATTTAGTTTCCCTCCGTTTGCCTTGTGTTCAACATGTGCAAGACATTGTTCTGACATGCAAAAATCATGAACACAAGGTGATTTCATGGAAACATATGGTGCGTAATCTGTTCAGCTCTGTTCTGTTCTGTCTCTGTGGCATCTACAGGGAAATACGAACAGCCAGTGTTTGAGGTCTTAGCCCTTGTAGTGGAGATCTAACTAGCCCGGAGACATCCGCTGGGCCACACTTCATGGCTTCCTGCAGCTCCTCTAATAGGCTGTTTCAAAGAGCAGCAAGGACACCTTGTGAAGGCGAGTAAATTAATCCTCTGTGCCGCCACAATGCTCCTCTCCACCCGTCTCCTGAAGGGCAGGCCAACTTTCTCTCGGCCATTGCTGCCGTCTGCCCTCTCTCTGGCACTCAAGAGGTCTCAGATGTGTGACTTCAGAAGGCTTTCTCCACGCTTCTCCATCGCATCCTCCAGTCTCCTGCTGTATTAGCTCATTTGCATCCATTTTTCATCAGTCAGCACCGGAATCCCTCTGCACATCAAACGGAGCCAGACCCGAGGCTAGCCACTTTTGTGGTCTCACATTTCGATCGCATGTAGCATTCACCAAGGCTTATTGCTCTCTCTCCCTCACTTTTTTTTTATCTCAATTAAGAGGAATGCACAGGTTTAATGACTTTGTGGGGCACGCTTGGTATGCCGTGCAAATAATGGAGAATTATACGCTGCCTTTGTGAAAGATTTCCAATGACGATGGTAGATAAGGTCCACAAGGTTCCCGAGCGCATGCTTTAGAACCCTCGTTTCCACAGAATATTCATTCCTCATCAGATTGCATCGCATGTTCTCCCAACACCTCTCAATGAGAATTAATAAACTTTCTATTGAGACAAATGCCTGGAATTCACCAGAGGCGCAGCTGGGTGTCAGCGGAGAATGCTAATTCTGACAGTTCTGGATGAATTCCAGAGGCGCCTGTGCAAGAAAAAAAAATGACACTACGATGGCACTTGTCACATCATTTTATCCAGGTGTTATCCATCTCTTCCCCAATAAACATTAATCTGCACTGCTTGTCTCTTATTGAATGAGCGAAGAAGCCGTTTTGCCAATAGGACAGGCCCAGCGTGTGAGATGCGTGAAATGAGGTGCCTCAACCGTCGTTTCCCACAAGGCCCGGCTGTTCGCCATCTCTCAGACTGTCAGATGCCGTCGTTTCACCGCTGCGCCTTGTGTGAAATGACCTGTCAAGGTTGTAAATTTATTTGTTCTCATGCAGGTTGACTGTGATGTTGAGGATACAGGGATTTATACAACCTCTCTTCCGGTGATCTTTCTTACACCTGAGACCGGGTAACAGTATGAGGAAGTGGAAATGCAAATAAGGTCCGCGCACCCCCCATTGAGAGATTATCCTCAATTTAAGAGTATTCTTGTAGTGTTAATTCGTAACTGTCTGGAAAGCAGTTCTTATGACAGATTTGGCATACTGTGTAGCAAGGTCATTTTATGTTTATCATCACACTTTTCTTTTTCCTGTCATTCTCTCCCCAAGGATGAATGTGGTGTTGAGGCAGATTATCAGTTATTTGGCTGTGAGGAAATGTCACATGGTTTAGTTATTTATTTATTTTTTCTAGTGCTGAAGGGCTTGACTACCAATGTAAGCCATTTCATTGATATTCATTGTATATTTTGTCATTGAACGCTCATTGTAAATGGTTGTGATGTGGGTAAATCATGAAGGGAGACTCTTAATCAAATAAAACAGCATTTTACCGTCCTTCCAGACACCCTTGAAGTTGTATGTAATTTGGTTAAGGCAAGAACTTGCCCATTTGTCAATTTATAGCCGTAGTGTTGCTGTTGTTATTGTTTTGTGGTCTGCATGATGATGTTTACCATCAACACATTATAATGCTTTGTTCTTATGAGACACCACTGTGAGATGCATATCTCTTATGCTGTGGCTTTGTAGGTAATTATTATTATTATTTTTATTTTTTTTATTTAAATCTTTGCACTAAATGGATGCAAGATGGCGCCGACGAAGATGGCCGCCTCCGTGTTGAGCTCT
>CAIGQV010019070.1:26030690-26055661 GCA_903798115.1 Danio jaintianensis | reverse complement strand
ATAGATAGATAGATAGATAGATAGATAGATAGATAGATAGATAGATATTAAACAGTTCTGTATAAATAAATTCAGACAAGCCGAGTAATTGTAGAGTAAATGTATTTATTATACAAACATATTTTGCAGAATGATTCTATTTTCAACTAAAGAAAGTTAAATTTTTTCAAGACTATTTATCAGGATTTAGAAAAAAATAACACTTTTTGAAAATGACAATCAGAAATAAATGACAGTATACGATATGTATGGAATATGGTGTCATTACTTTGAGTGTTTTATTTTGACAATTATAAGGCTTAATTTTCTTTTTTTTATCCAAAAGGCCCTGTTTGGCTCAAATTTAAGGAATTAAAAAGGTTTAATTGTCTATGCATTGAGATTTCGAAGAGGTTTGAGGGATTTTAAGCAATAGATACTTTTCAGACAACGTAATTAGAAAGTAATTTAAATACAATTGTAATTATGTAATGAAGTAATTACTTCTTGAAGTAGCTTACACAACACTGATATTGATATATGCTATGTAAATATGGAAATTATTAATCTAGGTTAATAAACAAGGTAGGTTAATCAACTAATGATTAAGTAACTACTTAAATTACGGTAAGTGCAGCCCTCCAGGCTAAATGCCTCTATAGTAAATACCTTCACAGATGATCTCACCTGACAAAGCTATTTTACCCACTGCCCTCAGCTAAACTTCCCAACCAGACTCTCACCCATAAGGAATCGCAGCTATTCTTTTTTTCTCTAATGTGCAGGTTTACCTTTGTCATGGGTCTCCCGCTCAGAGAGGCATTACCTCAGTCCCACAATAACACGTTGTACGTTTGGCCTTTTGCGATGTGTGTTGATCACACTATAATCTATTTATCGCTCACAGCTCTGTATGAGCGCCCATGCCACACGCTTATCAGATTACCACAGCCCCCTTAGCATTAGGATAGCAAACCCCCGGAGTTGCAAACTTGCCATTTGCTAACTTTATGAAACGGGCACCGAGGATATCTACATCAGCGTTTTTTCCCCCGTGGCCAGGAAAACCACAATCTACCCCGGCGCTGATTCACTCTTCATGCAGAACCAATTGCGAAACTGCTCGGTCCTGGAAGAAGCTTTGGGGGATTTGCGCCTGGCCGACGGGGACTTGTATCCATATATTTGATTTAGCATACATGAATGTTGCTGCCTAGATCAGCACGCCGCAGAATGCATCAAGCCCAAGCATGGAATGACTCCAAATGAAGGATCCGGCTAATGTTATCAGACATCTCCACAGACTTGCACGTGCGAGGATGTTCATAAGTTATTCTCAATGGATTCAAGTTAAAGTGTGAGTGTCAAAAGAATAGATGGTGCATTTCCATATTTTCTCATTTTCTGCAACCTTGGCTTCTTGTTATTGTTGCAGGAGTTTAGATGGCAAGAATTGAGATTCGTTCACATGTTGAATATGTGACGCTCACTTGTTCCGATGCATTTTGTTTACATTTATAAACGTTCGCTGTATTGGAACAAATGTTTCTAATGTTGACAAATTATACATGTTTTGAAAGGACTAGGAGTTTAGTGTCAGTATCTGATCTTTTTTTTTATGAATAAAATGATTCAGCAGAAGCAATAGAGTAAAGTAAGCATCATGCAAGATCAAAACAAGACTTTGTATATTTATTACCAAACAGCAATCAATAAATTAATCTAATTTGTTATACTTGGGTAATGCGTTTAATTCAAGCCTTCATTGAACAACATCCAGTTGCAGTTTTTGTCCTCATAAGAGTTAACCCCCCAAAATGACCTGTGACCATTGTAACAGCGGATTTTATCTTGAAGTTTGGTGGCTTTTTCTAAAATCACCCCAACATTAGACAAAATGAACCTTTTTCTATTTTTGTATTTTCATGAAAGCTGTATACTGTGTGTACAACAATTGTTGTACGGGGCCAAATTTTTTCCCACCAGATATAAAACCATTTTTACGCCACAACAACTACAGTTGAAGTCAGAATTATTAACCCCCCTGATTTATTAACCCCCCTGTTTATTTTTTTCCCCAATTTCTGTTTTAACGGAGAGATTTTTACAACACATTTCTAAACATAATAGTTTTAATAACTCATTTCTAATAATTATTTTATCTTTGCCATGATGACAGCAAATAATTTTTTACTAGATATTTTTAAAGAGACTTCTATACAGCTTAAAGTGACATTTAAAGGCCTAACTAGGTTAATTAGGTTAACTAGGCAGGATAGGGTAATTAGGCAAGTTATTGTATAACGATGGTTTGTTCTGTAGACTATCGAAAAAAATATATAGCTTAAAGGGGCTAATAATTTTGACCTTAAAATGTTGTTTTTTTAATTTAAAAACTGCTTTTATTCTATCCGAAATAAAACAAATAAGACTTTCTCCTGAAGAAAAAATATTATCAGACATACTGAGAAAATGCTCTTGCTCTGTTAAACATCATTTGGGAAATATTTTAAAAAGTAAAAAAATTCAGAGGGGGTTTAATAATTCTGATTTCAACTGTGACACGCATGCACACTCCAACACACAGATCTGCTGCTTTAACTTTTATGATTACTGTCTTGCTAAAAACCTTTTACATTTATTGCAGGACTTTTAGAATTAGAAAATATAAACCTTTACTTTAGTCAAAAACGAGTGGTGCCCTATAAAATAACATATTGATGAAATGCTGCGTACTCAGTAAAGTGAAAGAAAACCTAGACATTCACAGAGTTTGGGATGAAGATGAAGGTGTTTCCTTGTGAAAAATAGATTTGAGGATTAAAATTAAATGTATATGCTTCATTTTAGAGTTGTGTTGAGAGAATGTTGATAATATCATCTATTGTTTATCATCCTGTGAGAATTCTTTTGAACTCCATCATCGTTCTTGATAAAATTATGCCAACTGAGTGCAATTTTATCAAGAAAAAACATGAAAATAGAAAAAAGCCAGCAAATTAATAAAACATCTATATGGGTTTGACAGCAGTTACAGCACACATGTTGCAAATCCTTACAACGCAAACACAAATAGAAAACCCACTTCAAATCCTCTCACAACACATGCCATTTTGATTTTGATCTGGACCGATTCCGATTCTGATTCTGATTCTGAAAAAACAACAACAAATTGACTGAAGTTAGCACGTTATGTTTGTATTACGTTGTCCTACTAAAAGGCCCTGAACTAAACATGTTTTATATTATTATGGTGGCTTGAGAAAGCCAACATACTGTTACACTATATAAAATTATTATTCTTCTGTCTTCTTCTTCTTCTTCTTCTTCTGAGACTAATTTCTATATGCATCTCCTCCTAGACCGTTCATACTACAACCACCAAACTGACACCAAACCTCCAAACTGGTCTGACTCGGGTTGCTATATCTTTTCCAACTGATCCGACTTACGGTTTTCTGAAATCTGACCCGGAAAATTCAGAAAAGTCCCATTGACTTAACATTGGACCAAATTTTATGACCTCATAACTTTCCGCCAGACTGTCATACAGAATTACGGTTGGGCTCATTTAACTTTAACTTACTAGCCACACCCTAGCAACCACTTATGGGAGCTTAGCAACTGTCCCATAGACTTCCATTGTAAAAAACTGCCATTGACTTTACATTGGACATACTAACAATATACCAATCCATACTAACAATATACTAATCCATACTAGAAACATACTAACAACATCCTAACAAACATACTAATCATACTAGCAACTGCTAATTCATACTAAAATCATGCTAACAACAATGCTAGTTTATACTAGAAACATGCTAGCAACATGCTAATTCATACTAAATTCATGCTAACAACATGCTAGTTTATACTAGAAACATGATAGCAACATGCTAATTCATACTAGAACTATGCTAACAACATGCCAATTTATGCTGGAAACATGCTAGCAAAATGTTAATTCATACTAGGACCATGCTAATTTATGTTAGCAACCACCTAGCAACCACTCAGAACACCCTAGCAACACCTTAGCAACGACCTAGAACACCTTAGTAACTGCCTAGCAACACCTTAGTAACCACTCAGAACACTCTAGCAACGCCTTAGCAACCACCTAGCAACCACTCAGAACACCCTATCAACCACCTAGCAACACCTTAGCAATGACTTAGAACACCTTTGCAACCACCTAGCAACACCTTAGCAACCACCTAGCAATGCCTTAGCAACCGCCAAGCAACCACTTAGAACACCCTAACAACCACCTAGCAACACCCTAGCAACCTCCTAGCAACACCATAGCAATAACCTAAAACACCTTAGCAACCATCTAGCAACACCTTAGAAACCCCCTAGCAACCACTCAGAACACCTTAGCAACCACCTAGAAACACCTTAGCAACCACTCAGAACACCTTAGCAACCGCCTAGCAACATCTTAGTAACCACCTGGAACAACCTAGCAATCGCCTAGCAACGCCTTAGCAACGCCTTAGCAACCACTCAGAACTCCCAGACAACGCCTTAGCAACCGCCTAGCAACCACTCAGAACACCATAGCAACCGCCTAGCAACACCTTAGCAACCACTCAGAACACCCTAGCAACTGCCTAGCAACACCTTAGCAACCACCTAGCAACCACTTAGAACAACCAAACAACTGAGTAGCTGCGCACCGCCTAGCAACCGCTCAGAACACCCTATCAACTGCCTAGCAAGAAACATGCCAATCCATACTAGAAACATGCTAACCTAAATGTAGTTATAACTTTCAAACTTCTTCAAAACTACTTCAATTATTTAAACTTTAAAACTACTTCAAACATTCCGACTAGTCTTTCTCAAGCCACTGTAAATTTTGTCTACGAACGTAACTTTTCTATTTCTTATCTGCAATTTATTTTGACCTTGTTTTAATAATTGATGAGTCATTGCGAGTGTATTTCGATTAACCTTGAAATTATGTTTAGTTGAGGATATTAAGCCAATTTAGCTATCGTGTGTAATAACTTTTGACAGTTAATGGTCGGTATATTTAGACTAATAATATGCAAAAGACAAAGGAATCATGTAATCAGGGTTTTAAAATAAAATAAACAAAAAAACATAGCTTTCAGGTCACCTGCAACTTCACTGACCAATAGTCAGTGTGCAAAAATCCCAGCCAGGTCCGTCACTTTTTTCAATTCATCCCCTTGAAACATTCCCATTGTGATTCGTGCTATTTGCATGTGTTGTGAGGATTTGCAACGCATTTTCTGTTTGCATTGTGATGATTTACAACATGTGTGCTGTCATGATGAAGATATTTTCTTAAAGAGCCCCTATTTTGCATTATAAAAGGTAATATTTTGGTTTTGGGGGTCTCCAGCAACAGGCTGATATGCATGCAAGGTCAAAAAACACTTTCATTGTCTTATAATATGCATTTATTTTTACCTAATTATCCCAATGACTCCCATATGATTCGTTCAGCGATTCATTTGTTCCCAAACCCCTCCTTAGCATGAAGCTAATCTGCGCTGATTGGACCGATGACCCAGTCTGTTGTGATTGGTCGACTGCGTTCAGCGCGAGATGGAGAGAAAAGCCCACCACTGTTATGAAGTAGCAGCCAGAGAGTATGTGAGAGCCCAATGCAGGAATGCAATAAAGCAATGCAGTTAAACACCAGCGTATTACTCTACTCTTAAACCTAACCCCAAGTAATAACAATGACACACATTCAGTATTAATCCACACAGTGGCAAAAGTTGAACTACTTTGAAAATTGACCACGCCGCGCGTCTGAGGAACAGCTGATGGTGGCCATAGCAAAGGCAAACAGCAGAGGATCACGAGTTCAGAAACGCATTGGTAAAGGAAGAAGCACACGTCGCGTTTTCAACATGGTTTTGGATTCAATATACTGTATTAATAGCCCCATACAGATTTAACCTGAGAGATACAGTACAAGCACTGATCTATAATAGATAAGTGATTACAAGCCGCGCGGGGCGATTACAACTTGAAACACACAATTAAACACATGTTTTGCAAACTACACAAAACGAGGCAACAATTTTAATTACACTTACATGTTGTGATCCGCAGGAAGAAGAAACTGGTCCATATGAACTACAACAGTTACTGACAAAGTCCCTGTCAAAGTCTGTCAAAGTCCCATATATAATCTGCTGCTCCCTCCTCTAATAGCAAACGGCCGACGAATCCCGCGCTGCAGCTTAGGTTGTTGTATTAAAAATCAGAAGAATGACTGGAACAAACACAGCACAAGGTTGGCTGTACTGTGGCATTGTTGTGAAAATGAACTGTAACCCTTTATTCCCCGCAAGCCGAATCTCCATCAGTCAGTGATCGTCATCTTCACGTCATGATCAGTCCCGTGGTCCTCAGCACTCTGCTAGTGTCTGAAGGGAAAGCGCGTTCACATTTTACCGGATGCGGTACTACATATTTGGTGATGTACCGTATCGACGTTCAAGCAAAAGATCCGAACCCAACTCGATTAATTTATTCGACTCTGAGTCGACTGTTTCATTAAAGAATCAATAGTTTTAAACACGGCTGTGTTACACACTGTGTTACACACTGCATGGAAGCTCATTTTCAAAAACCCATAATAGGGGCTCTTTAATTTGCTGAAGTTTTTATTTTTTATTTATTTTTTAATTTTTTTTGGAGTTGCAGCTCGTTGAGCTACCAATTTGTTAAATCTTAGATTGAACACACCATATTATTAACCACAACATAATTTCTAAGAAAAAAATTTTAAAGGAAAAAAAGCAGCACTAGCTTATTTTAGGTGATGTGTGCATGCATTTGTGTGTGTATATGTATGGATATATATTAGGGGTGTAACTGTACACAGAAGTCACTGTTTGGTACATACGTTGGTGCGTTCAATTTAAGATTTAGTAAGCTTCGAAACTGAAATCCACCAGTTGTTAACGCAACAGCAGGTGCAGCTCCTGAACACAACTCCTGTTCAATCACTGCTCTTGTCTGTGTGTCTGCATAGAGGAGGGACCACAAACTGGCATATGTGCGCTCGAGATGGGACAGTTTCTTACATTTCCATTGTTTTTCTATGTGAACATGCACTTGATGGACGCGTGTTACTGTTTTTTTTTTTTCACTCACGTCTTTTGTTCTGTTTAGGCCTGTCATAAATAATGAATATGACACTAAGGCCCAATCCCAATTCTATTTTTGTACCCCTACCCCTTCCCCATGGTCCTTGAAACAGAGTGTGAAGGGGAAGGGCTTCAAAATTTACCCCTAAGAAATGGGACACCACTACAACACCTGCACACGTCATATGTCATCGCGATCTCTTACTACATATGAGATCGACGATCACGACTGCTGTAGTCATTCCAGTCGTGTTATTTTTTTGGTATTTATCTTCAAGAAATCACTGAAGGCAACAATATCATGTTATCATAATGATATAATGTGGCAACAAGCTCGTAACTGTACTGTGTATTTACACCGTGGCTATATTCATATATGTAAACACAAGAAAACAACATTAACATTAAACCAGACACTGCAAAAAGGTCATTCCCAGTCACTTGACTTTTCTGACTGGGAAATCGAGTGTCATCGAGTGACAGAATGTTGTGGGACTGCTATACAGGAGTTATTATTATGGATTATAGATAGCGAAATTTAGCGTTTTTTATTTTTGCTTTTTTATATTTTTTTTAAACATGACGGTAAAACACAAACGCCATTATGAATATATTAAAACATATGCTTGTTTGCTGTAAAAATTTGTAATAATGACAAAAAATACTCATTTGTCCATCTCTTTACTTCCGTGTGCAGCCATGCTTCCGTTGTAGATGGTGTATTCTGGGAAATGTTCTTACCCCTTGGTTTCGACTGTGGTCCTGAAAAATCTTCGCTTCGAGGGGTATCTAGCCCTTTCCCTTAGCCCTACGACTTCAAGCTAAAGAGAATTGGGACACCCCTACCCCTTCACGTGAACGTGCAAAACGAGGGTTAGGGGTAAGGGGAAGGGCTAAGGGGTAGAATTGGGATTGGGCCTAAAATTGGCAGCAGGTGGAAACTGCATTCTGACTCATCTGCTACTACAGTAGTAAATCATTTAATATAAATATAAAAAACAGCAACTAATACAAGACATTTTTGTGTTTTTCACAAAATTATAGTCACTTGATATGTCCACTGAAAAAAAAAAAAAAATCTATTAAGATCTGACTATTTGTTTCTGTGTTGTTCTGTGTTCTGTGCTGAGTGGTGGTTCTTCTGTTGACGTCAGTTTGATGGCTTCGTCCACAATATTCTTTATCACGCCCCTCTTACCGTTAGTTTGCTAAGAGTGAATGATGCGCAAAAAGAAATCCCTGCCCCCCTACTCAATACAACATATTTTCAGCCCATCATCCACTAAACTACAATTTATATGGATCTCCACAATGGTGACCCCACAACATTAAACATAAAAGAATCTCTCTGTATTAATCTTGTGTGAAGCACACAGTATAGCACTTAATTGCAAAACTTATTTTTCTTATACAGTCTGACGCAAAGCATGCTGCATGGGAAGTCTGCCTCTACTCAGTCAGTTAAATTGAAGTGAAGTTCACCTGAAAACAATACAATTTTGAATCTCTATTAAGTACAGTTAACTTTTTGTTAAATATTTTAATAAAACGATCTTGTTTCATTCATTTAATCCGACTGTTTGGTTTTCCAGTCACTAGCCGCTCTTTTGGGGCCCTTCACATCGTTCCGGTCAGAACCAGCTGCATCATAAATGTCGCATTGTCCTCCTTCTGACAATAACACTATGGATCCCGTAGTGTGAATAGGAGCACTTGGCATTTATAAAACTCAAATCATGGTGTCCTTTCACACTCTTTAATTTGGCTTCGCACGGTTGAGGTGCTTTACCTTGTTCGACAGTGCCAAAGGATCCCTGCGCTCGCATTTTAACAAAGTTTCTATGGCAACGGGGCCATTTATTCCAAGTTGTTGAGGATGCTCGGCTGGAGGAGGCTGGTCATGAGTGCCCACACATACTAGTGTATGGACACTTTAGGGTTGAGTTGATTCTAATTTATCTTCTTACACTGTTCATGCTAATAGCTGCATGCTATAGGAAGCTGAGTGGGGTTCACAATGAGAATCTGCTGTAGGAGGAGAGCATTGGTGTTCCTGGTGTAGCTGGAGCTCATCAGAAATTCACTGTAGGGCTGTCGCAATTATGATATT
Organism: Danio jaintianensis; assembly: GCA_903798115.1. NCBI lineage: Eukaryota > Metazoa > Chordata > Actinopteri > Cypriniformes > Danionidae > Danio > Danio jaintianensis. Next base: position 26,046,424 of record CAIGQV010019070.1, on the reverse strand, counting down.
TGTGTCAAATTTGATTGGCTAAAAATAGTCCGCTTTTTAAAAAAATTATTATTAAAATTATTACTTGCCTTTTTGAGAGGTTTGTCATACTTTTTTTTCAGTAATTATAACTGATTTAGATGTCCATACAAATCACATACAAATGTCTGTGTTCTTAATACTCAGGTTAATACGTATACAAGTTAATACAAGTTAGATTAATTAGGCAAGTCATTGGACAACAGTGGTTTGTTCTGTAGCCTATTGAAAATAAATAATTTCTTAAGGGGGCTAATAATATTGACCTTAAAAATTATGAAAATTTTATTCCAGCCAAACTTAAAGAAATAAGACTTTCTCTAGAAGAAAAATTCAAGGAAATACTGTGAAAAATGTCTTGCTCTGTTAAACATGGATTCAATTTGTAAAATGTTGATAATATCATCTATTGTTCCTGTGAGAATTATTTTGAACTCCATCATTGTTCTTCATGAAATTATGCAAACTGAGCTCAATTCATCAATAAAATGCAATTTATCATTCATTCATTCATTGTCTTTTTGGCGTAGTCCCTTTATTAATCAGGGGTCGCCACAGCGGAATGAACCCTCCAACTTATCCAGCATATGTTTTACGCAGCGGATGCCCTTCTAGCTGCAACCCATCACTGGGAAACACCCATACATGCTCATTCACACACATACATTACGGACAATTTAACTTACCCATTTCACCTATAGCGCATGTCTTTGGACTTGTGGGGGAAACCGGAGCACCCGGAGGAAACCCACGCCAGCACGGGGAGAACATGCAAACTCCACACAGAAATGCGAACTGACCCAGCCGAGGCTCGAACCAGCGACCTTTTTGCTGTGAGGTGACAGCGCTACCCACTGCGCCACTGCGCCACCGCACTGCCGCTGCAATTTATCAATAAAATGCAATTTATTTTGACCTTGTTTTAATCATTAATGAAGCATTGCAAATTTATTTTCATTACACTTAAAAAATTATATTCAGTTGAGGACATTAAAGCGCACCTAGTTTACCCCTTTTTTAAGATTTAAGATAAATCTTTTGTGTCTCCAGAATGTGTCTGTAAAGTTTTAGCTCAAAATAGCCATCAGATTATTTGTTATACCTTTGTGTATATTGGACAATTGAGCTGTTTTCACTTTGTAGCTGTTTTGGTGCCTGTGCCTTTAATGCAAATGAGCTGCTTCTCCCCGCCCACCGTTCCCGCATGCGTGTCAGAGCCAAAGAGATCACTTACTATTGCTATGATGGGTGTAGCTTCTTCTGCTGCATCTCACGGATAAGCATCACAGTATCAGACAAGAATGAAGCAGATCTCCCTTACTACAGTAAGAACTTTACCAACGGTTATTTGATGTATTTGTTGTGGAGTTAATTCAAGCCTTTCTACAACAAGGAGTCACACACAATGTTGTTATAAAGTTTGCACGCACTCGCTCACACACGCGTTTAGCTTTGCACTGTTTTTGCACTACAAATGTGACAGGATACGTGTTATTATCCACTGCTGTGTGGACATCTGTTATGTTAATCTACAAAATAAACCTGATTTAAGTCCATGAACCAGGATTGTCTTCTTTTATAATTGTATTGACACTATGCGGCTGTGGTGAAGAATTACGAAGCGATTTTACTGTCTTCATTACAAACATGCACTGTTTTAGAAACGTTTTAAACTTGTAAAACTCATTCTTGAGGTGCTGCTGAACACAGAGAGCTGAAGAGATCCTTTAATCCCGGTTGCTTTGTGCACGTCTTGTCTTGTGGATATGATTACACGCGTTACTACGGAGACATGTTAATACGCGGCTGTCAATCAATTCAGTGGGCGGGGAAACCGCACTCCTACGTCAAGTTGCGGTCGGCCTCAAAATGGGAGGGATTTGGATCCTATATTTAAGGTCAGAAAATGTAAAAAAAAAAAAAAAAAGACTTATTGTGTTTCTATCACTCCAATATGACTGTGGACACACTATTCCTACACACAGTTCTGTCCAAACAGCTTACAAAAGGAGATTTTCATCATAGGTGCCCTTTAAGTCAATTTAGCTTAAAACTAATTTATTATAAAAAACTTAAATATAAAAAATACTCTAGGAAGTAGGGATGCTCTGATCAGGGTTTTTGTAGCCGATACCGAGTACCGATTCCTTATCATGGTGATGGGCCGATACCGAGTACCGATTCTAATGGTTCAAGCTTTATAATGCATAAAGCACATTTTCCCTCTAAGTATGAACCTTAAGAGAAGATCTCGCGTTACCTAAGAGAATAAATTAAGGATGCTGCATATAATACCTTAAACATGTCTCATATAGGGCGACGCGGTGGCGCAGTGGGTAGCACGTTCGCCTCACAGCAAGAAGGTCGCTGGTTCGAGCCTCGGCTGGGTCAGTTGGCATTTCTGTGTGGAGTTTGTATGTTCTCCCCGTGTTCGCGTGGGTTTCCTCCGGGTGCTCCGGTTTCCCCCACAAGTCCAAAGACATGCGGTATAGGTGAATTGGGTAAGCTAAAATTGTCCGTAGTGTATGTATGTCTGTGTATGAGTGTGTATGAATGTTTCCCAGTGATGGGTTGCGGCTGGAAGGGCATCCGCTGCGTAGAACATGTGCTGGATAAGTTGGCGGTTCATCCCGCTGTGGCGACCCCCAGATTAATAAAGGGACTAAGCCGAAAAGAAAATGAATGAATGAATGTCTCATATAACCATTAAGTTGTGAACATGTCATGGCCAGAAACAGCTTTACAGAAAATAATTCATCCATTCATTTTACTTCAGCTTAGTCCCTTATTTATCAGGGGTCACCACAGCAGAATGAACCGCCACAGAAAATAATAAAACACAGATATAAAAATTGGTAAGAAAAATTCCAAACAATGCAATTTGGAAAATGATGAAAGAAGAATTCAACAGGTCTCAATCAAGAAAAGGTTTGGAGCACATATTTGATGCATAAGAAGTTAAAATGCACACCTATAAAGCTACTACTTCTTTACTAAAACGAAATAGGCCTATAAACTACTGTTTATTGCAATACGTATATTACAATAAGTTATATTATTTAAATATTCATGCTAAAAAATATTTTTAAGTTTTATTTATCTAATAATTTCAGCCAGTTTTTAGTGAACTTGCAATATTGTCAAACACAGAACTTTCAGTTGTTCTATGTATAAAGACCTATATACATGCAAGACTATTTAAATATTTTGCTCGTCTCCAACTATTAACAGCAGATCTCTCAATGAGAGAGAGGGGGATTTGCACTCACAATATCTTTACTGCTCTATTCATTTAACTTAAGAAATGTAATGCTTAGAACATCACTGTGCCTCTCGCGATCTGTTCTCTTGCTCATTCACTCTCGTTGCCATGATTTCCATGTATTTTAACAAATTGTTAGGGATCACGGAGCTGGTATGAATATGCAGGAGACTCGCTGAGCTTTCGGGAGAGGTCATAAGGTTGGATGAGACACTAGATAGGGGCGATCGCTCCGCTCACATCACAGCAACTCAAAACACTGGAAATACAATGGCTGCACTTGCAACAAATAGACCATCACTCATGCGAGTCGTGCCAATAGATTGTATAAACAAGTCACACCACATTTGTATATATTTTAGCTGTTGTGACGTGAGCGCATCAATCGCTCACACCCCCACACATCATTTACCTCCTCACGTGTTGTGGCTGCTGTAGGTTAGAATATACGGGAGCGCACGTGCGGCTTCCTCTGCTAGTAAACTCATAAACAAACTCCTGCGATCAGTTCATGAGATCGGCCAGATTGGCGAGTACCGATCGAGTCATGAAATGTGATTATCGGCCGATACCTATCTTCGGCCGATCGATCGGAGCATGCCTACTAGGAAGTACTGTGAAAAATGTCTTGCTCTGTTAAACATCACTTGGGAAATATTTGAAAATATTACAAATTTCACAGAATGGCTAATAATTTAGGCTTCAACCTTTATGTTTGGTGCTCATACTGCGAATAGTGTGTGACCCTTTTATTATAAAGATACAATTATTAATAATGCTATTGTTGTGTTATTGTGCATTATTTTATTTTAAATAAAAACAATAAAATAAAGGATGCTTTACAATAATACAAGTGTGCATATGTATTCGATTACACTAGATTAGTTAGTACCAAAGTTTACATTTACATTTAGTCATTTAGCTGACGCTTTTATCCAAAGCAACTTACAATTTGAGGTTCACAAAATAAGCAATCAGTACAAGAGAAAATAAAGCATACATAAGTGAAATCGGACTAGTCTTAAGTCGGTAAAACACAATATACGAGCTAAGTGCAGTCAAGGTTTTTTTTTATTTTTTATTTTTTATTAGTGGGTCAGGTGTAGACGGAAGAGATGAGTTTTAAGGCGATTTTTAAAGATGGACACGGAGTCTGCCAAACGTGTTGTAAGAGGCAGATCGTTCCACCATCGTGGGACCGATTCAGAGAAAGTGCGGGAGAATGATTTCTTACCTTTTTGGGACGGCACCATGAGACGACGCTCGTTAGCAGAGCGCAGTGATCTGGAGGGTAAATATGTCTGTATTAGTGAGTAAAGGTAGGCGGGTGCTAAACCTGTGGTGGTCTTGTAGGATATGAGCAGAGCTTTGAATTCGATGTGGGGGGCTATAGGGAGCCAATGTAACCTGACAAAGAGGGGTGTTACATGTGCTCTTTTCGGTTCCTTGAAGACCACTCTTGCCGCTGCATTCTGTATCATCTGTAGAGGTTTGATAGTGCAGGCTGGGAGTCCAGCGAGTAAAGCATTGCAGTAATCCAACCTGGACAGGACCAGAGCTTGTACCAGGATTTGTGCAGCATGCTCTGAGAGAAAAGGTCTGATCTTCCTAATGTTGTAGAGAAGGAATCTGCAGGACCTGGCAGTGTTAGCAATATGATCTGTGAAGGTTAGCTGGTCATCGATTATTACTACCAAGTTTTCGGCTGTTCTGGAGGGTGCAATGGTCGATGATCCCAGTTGAACAGAGAGGTTGTGACGGATCTTAGGGTTGGCGGAGATGACGAGAAGTTCAGTTTTCGTAAGGTTCAGCTGTAGGTGATGGTTCCTCATCCAGAGCGAGATGTCACTCAGGCATGCCGAGACGCGTGCTGAAACCGATTGATCATCAGGATGGAACGCAAGGTGAAGCTGCGTGTCGTCCGCATAGCAGTGATAGGAAAAGCCATGCTTTCGAATGACGGATCCCAATGATGTCATGTAGATCAAGAAGAGCAGTGGTCCAAGCACTGAGCCCTGAGGGACGCCGGTCTTGAGATGTTGCGATTCCGAGACTTTCCACGATACCCTGAAGGACCTACCTGAGAGGTAAGACTGGAACCACTGGAAAGCTGTATCAGAGATTTCCAAGGTCTTGATGGTCGAAAGGAGTATGCAATGGTTAACCATGTCAAAAGCAGCTGAAAGATCCAGTAGGATGATGACCGATGACTTAGAGGCTGCCCTAGCCAGTCTTAGGTCTTCAACAACCGAGAGCAGTGCGGTCTCCGTGGAGTGGCCCCTCTTAAGGCCTGACTGCTTGCTGTCCAGGAGGTTGTTCTGAGTAAGGAAGGATGAGAGTTGGTCAAAGACGACACGCTCCAGAGTTTTTCCAATGAAGGGCAAGAGAGATACCGGTCTGTAGTTTTCTAGAAGTGCAGGATTAAGAGAGGGTTTCTTTAGAAGCGGGGTGATGCGAGCCTCCTTAAAGGCTGTAGGAAATGTACCAGAGTTTAGAGATGAGTTGATGATGTGTGTGAGTGCAGGGACGACCGATGGAGAGATAGCCTGAAGTAGATGGGTGGGGATAGGATCCAGCAGGCAGGTAGTCGGGTGGTTGGAGGCAATGATCTTTGCAATGTCGTCCTCCATTAGTGGAGAGAAAGAGGGGAGCGGGGTCTCAGGAGTCGGAGCGTGGTCCATCGGGGGCGGAGCAGTGAACTGACTGCTGATGGTGGTGGTCTTCTTTACAAAGAAGGAAGCAAAATCATCAGCCGTCAAGTCCGAGGAGGGAGGAGGGGTAGGAGGACAAAGAAGAGCAGAGAAGGTTTTGAAGAGAGTCCGAGAGTCAGGTGAGTTGTTGATTCGAGTATGGTAGAACTTGGGCTTGGACGCTGAGACGTCAGTAGAAAAAGAAAAGAGGAGCGACTGATAGAGAGAGAGGTCGGCAGGATTGTTAGATTTGCGCCACTTTCTCTCAGCAGACCTGAGCCTGGATCTGTGTTCACAGAGAGCATCAAATAGCCACAGAGCAGAGGGGGTAGCACGAGCCGCTCGAGAGGCGAGTGGACACAAACCATTTAGACAGGATGTTAGTGTGGAGCATAGAGAGTCAGTGGCACTGTCAGTGTTTAGTAGAGCGAGCTGGTCAGGTGGGGGGAGCATAGAAGAGACAGCAGAGGATAGGGTGAGTGGAGAGAGCGTGCATAGGTTGCGTCGGAAGGTTACAAGCGAGGAAGGAGGTGTCGTGTCGGGTGCGGTGACGTCGAGATCAAGAGTGACAAGGAAGTGATCAGATGTATGCAGCGGGGTTACTCGCGTGTGCTGAGTGGAGCAGTAGCGTGTGTAGATGAGATCAAGTTGGTTACCATATTTTTGGGTTGCAGGCGTGGCAAGTCGCTTAAGGTCAAACGATGCGGTCAGGTTGTTGAAGTTGTCAGCTGATGATTTTTCAAGGTGGATGTTGAAGTCTCCAAGTACCACAAGAGTGGTGCCATCTTCAGGAAAAGAAGACATGAGGACATCGAACTCAAGAATTGTCCAAGCTGACCTGGGGGGCGGTAGATGACTACAAAAGTAATTCTAACAGGATGAATAATATTTACCCCATGCGATTCAAAGGAGGTGTTGTCACATGAGGGTGCAAGTTGTTTGAACCTCCATCCGTTTGGGATGAGAAGACCGGTTCCCCCACCTCTACCGGATGTACGGGAGCTGTGGGAGAAAGTGTAGTTATTGGAGAGGGCAGCCGGCATGGCATTGTCCTCTGGTTTGATCCAGGTTTCAGTAAGTGCTAAAACAGAGAGACCAGAGTGTTTAGCCATGGCCGGAATAAAGTCTGCCTTGTTGACAGCAGATTGGCAGTTCCATAAGCCTATGGGAATAGAAAGTGCACTGGATGCAGATGTATGAATAGTAATCAAATTAGCAGTGTTGCGTTGTCTACGACGTGATCCAAAAGATTTATGAATGTTATTGACAGTAGGAATTTGAAAACACATGGTTAATGCTAAGAATAACGAGAGAGAAAGTAAATGAAAGAAATAAGGCTAGATACACAGATAAGAGCTAGATAGAACTAAATACAAATCAAAGTGCTATACTCAAGTGCCTTGTCTGTGTCCCTGCTCGGTGGAGTCGCGCAGGTAGAGTCGCAGGTCTTTACTTTACTCTTTACTCTCTTCGGTCTTCACGCGATGAGAGCTGCCGCGACCACTGCCGCGGTGCTATTCACACTTAAATACTTCCTGATTCACGTGTCTGAATTTAGCTGGACACGCCTTCTATCCCCCACTAGAATAACACAACGAAACTAACACTATAGCAAGCGTGAGTAGCGCGGATTTAACACGTGAAAACGCCGGTAGTAAACAATCAAGGCAGATACTGTGTGAAACTAAACAAGGCTAGAAACAATAACACTTACTAGGATCTGTACACTCTTGTTGCTAAGATGCTTCTCCTTATTGCTAAGATGCTTCTAATGCTCTAATGCTCCTTGTTGCTAAGATGCTTCTAAGTTAAAACTTGAAGTAATCTAAAAAATAAACTTGTTCACACTCCAAACATTAGTACACCCCAATTTATATTTTGGGGGATAAATATGAAATAAAATGTTAATTAACAAGATGCATCAAGAAAAAAAAAAAAAAAAAACATATATATATATTGTAGTTTGTAATTTTATTTTATTTTTATTTTTTTATTTTTTTTTGCAATTACTTGTTTGAATTTAAATGTATTATCTTTTTATTCCTAAATATGTTAGGTAACCAAACTGTTATTTTCAGTTTTATATATAGCCAATAATTATTGGTGCATTTAAACAAAGCAGTTTTATTTAACCGTTATATCCATTAAAAATAAATATCCATCAATCAGTTCATTCATCCATCTGTCTATCCATTCATAAGTCGATTCATCTGTCCGTCCATACATCAACTGTCCATCTGTCCGTCCATCCATCCATCCGTCTATTCATTTGTCCACCCAATTAGCTATACCTGTCCATCTATCTATCCATCTATTTTTCTCTAAATCAATCCATCCATCCATATGAAAATCCGTCCGTCCGTCCGTCCGTCCGTCCGTCCGTCCGTCCGTCCGTCCGTCCGTCCATCCGTCCATCTGTCCATCCGTCCATCCATCCATCCATCCATCCATATGAGCCAAACCAATTAAATTAACCAAGCAAATGAATGAATACACTGCCAAACGTATTTGTTAAAAAAAATTAATAAACAGGCCAAGTCCAAATTGTTATTTAGTTCCTGCAGTTAAAATCCATTACTAAGTGATTCACACTTTCACATACTATTTTAGTAATCTGCCGAATACTTTTTCTAGGACAAAGAGTTGCCTGGAGCGATGTTCTATAGAAGAAAAAAAGGTAGCATGTGTGCTTATATCATAAGTGTAGTGGTGATCGATCAGAAGGCTCGTTTCACTGTGTATCATGTGAAATCATCAACACCAGCACACTTCCAGGCAGCGCTGAGTTCTGGCCATTGGGGAAGCAGCTCATCCCAGAATGTGATGATGTCAGCTGGATTAATCATATTGCCTGGTGCCTGAGAACCTGGAGCCACAACTCAGGTCTTCCAGAAAGATTCTTCACAGCATCGCTGTAACTGAAACTGCTCCTTTTTATAAGTGTTCTAGTGGTGCTGGATCTAAAAGTCTCACAGATCAAAGTAAGTGCAGATTAATGGAGTTTATAAATGGATGCTCTCAAAGGAAAGAACTCATTCTGAACTGCTTGAGTAAATTTTTTTTAAGTCTTAGTATTTAAATAGACACCATATACATTTGTTTATAATTTGTGTAGTGCCAGTCAATGGTTTTCATTGGCTGTCCACACTAAAAAATGGCAGGGATTTTAATGGTAATTATTTAATTTTTTTTCTACAGTAAAAATCCATAAACTGGTTAACATTTAAAGGTGCAGTAGGTAATCTGTCAAATAGCTAACCGGTTAGCATAATATCTTTGAAACACAGTCCCACCCTGCTGTCTAAAGCTATGTCTCCAGAAATCGTGAACGCGCGAACCTTAAAGATGACAGCAGACAACCCAGTAGATCATGTCATTCACCTGTTATAAAACTTTACAGTACTTTATAATACTACAATTCTGAACGAAAAACTGTATTATATCTAACACGTTTTGAGTTGTGTAGTTAGCAAGCAAAACTTGTCGTAATGTGCAATATTTCATGCATGCAAGGATTGCTGTTCTCACTCTCTCACACTTTGTCCTAAAGCGACTACTGCATGCTTAGTGGTTGGCCGGCAGTGTGCAGGAATTACACTCATTACTAAGCCATACTTACATGCTATTTCAGACTGAATATTCAAAGTAGCACGGTAAACAATATAGGGAGCAGCAATGACACAGCTTGTCATTGTTCAAAAATGAACCAATGTGAATATAAAACCAACTTCACCTCAGTAAAGCAGGCTAGGTGGAATAGCGCTATTTACTGATGTTTTGCTCAATCAATCTTTCGCCAGAAGATTTCAGTGGCTGAACAACACTTCTGTGCATATAACCCTTTCGTAAAACGACAAAATCTACATCAGCTTTGCGTGACTAAAATAGTTTTAAAACAACATTACCTGTCTAAAAGAAATACTTCAGCCATGGTATCATCCTTCCTCCAGCGTGCAAAAGTAACTCCAATATTGATTCAGGATTTAAAAAAGTTTTGATTCAGCATTTGATTTTACCGCTGTGTCTCGTGTGCACATGAACGTACGGCACGCATGCACGCGCCAATGGCGGATCTGCATGACCAGAAATGTGCAGATGTACAAATCTACATTTGTTGACAGACAGTTTGAGCTACTTATCGGAATTATGGGAATTGTCGGCCCAACAATATTTAATTGGATGAAAATTTTTTTGTCTTATGCCTTACCCAGAATATACAAATACATATAAATACATTTAGATCATTTACTTTAATCATTACTATTAGAATGTGAAGAGACTTTCAACCAGCACAAAAAATGTTTCTGAAGACAATCACCTACTGCACCTTTAAGTTTCGTTAATATACTGTAAATAACTATAAATTGGCTTTCCCAGAATTCCCTGCATGAGACTTCACTTTTTATGCTATTTTGTTGACATTAATATGGTTGTTTTTAGTTTTTATTTTCTTTCTCATCAATTATGTACATTAGAGTTTTTTGTTGAATCTAATGTTGATAAATAATGTTTATTCCATTACTTTAATTTGATGTCTGTTACCATGATGGTGTTTAATAGTCTAAAGTCTGTTTCTCTGCTACCGTAAATTTTATGGATTTATAGAGTACAACCCAGCAAAAAACAAACAAATACTTCGGTAACACTTTATTTTGGTGGTCACGATTGCACATTTTGTTGACTAAAAGTTGCATTGCCGATTAATGCCAATTAATTCTCATTTGAGTATTAGTAGACTATAATATCTGGTGATACTGCTCCTTCAACAGACATAACCCTAACCTTGACCCCAACCTAAAAGTCTACTTATAATCTAATGAGAATTAGTTGGCATGTAGATGCAATGTAACTTAAATTCAACAAAACGCATTAAAGGGACCATCAAAATAAAGTGATACCAATACTTAATTAATTCATTCATTCATTCATTCATTTGTGAGAACCAAATAACAACATTCAAGGAATATTCTTTTTAGGTTTTTTTTTTAAACCACAAAATAACATAACATGACTATACAAAATGTTCCAAATTTGCACAATTATTTTAAAGTTCTGCTTTAAATCATTAAATAATGTTCCCAGAATTTTTCAAGTACTTTATTTTTAAATAACATAAACAGAACATTCATTCATTTTTATATTGTTAATTTGCATGGAGATAATTTTTCGAATATTCTAGAGAAGTCCTACGGATCATTCTATAATGGTTTTATTTAAGTTTTATTTTTATTTTTTTCAGCCTAAAAATAGCCCTACTAAATAAATTGTATCTAAATTGAACTAACTTTTCATTAAATACTATTCTGCAGAATTACATTACTGTAATTAGTGTAATACTGAATTAAAAAAAATGTCGAAATAAATAATGAGCTAATAATTCTTCTTATTATTATTATTTATTTATTTATTTTGCTAAAAGTTAAATCAGAATTCGGAAACATGTTTTTTTTGTGTACAAAAAGTGTAATAAACATAAGGTATGGTAATTTTGTTTTACTGGCATATCATAAGTTTATCATTTTCTTTATTGAACTTTTTTAAATGAAGTAGCGTGGTTAGGGGAATGTTCAGCAGAGAACATTAGGAAAAATGTCTAACTTCATTAAAACAGCAAAACCCCACTTTGCTACATTTCTAAAGGATGGCAACTTAAACTGATGCAGTGAAACAAACACCATTGTTACTGTTCATATCCTTATGTAAACAAGTGTTCTGGAAGCCTCTGGGGTTGAAATTGTGATGAGGTTATTTTTTACACATAGTGTAAGTGGTAGACCAATCACTACAGACCAGACCACCTGTCTGACTAATCAGTGCAGAGTAGACTTTTAGAAAGACATTTATACATTTAGCAGAATTATCCAAGGTTATCATCTCATTCCACTAATGAGGAACAGAGAGGGTGAAGGTTTTGGAATTTTTATTTTATTTTATTTTTATTATTTTTATTTATTTTATATGTTAATGTATTATTATTATTATTATTTTTTGTTTTGTTTATTATTATTATTATTATTATTAATATTTTTATTCACAAGATTATTGAACACAATCTTCAGGCACTGAGAGAAAAGAGCTGATGCTGTGCTTGGTATATTATGAGAAAATGAAAGTGTTTTCTGGCCTTAATGGATGTAAACCAATATTAGGGCTGCCGGAACAATATAGAGACACTTTTAAAACTACTGGAGAAGCAAAAAAATTAAAGCAGAATTACATAATGTTTAAATCTGAGTGTTGCATTTTAATCCTGCCCTAGAATAACATGCATGTATTACCATATTAATGTATTTACACACAGTACGGTACTTTATTGCAGAGTCATTAAAATAATCTTTATTTCTAGTCATAAACTACATTAATATTTGAATTTTACCAAACGTAGGCAAACAGTGAAATATTTAGCTAAACCTAAAGCTTTTGCTGAGGTTAATTTAATATTGTACTTGGGTTTGTTGCAAATTTACAGCACTGTAAGCGATAATTGGTGGACCACCTGCAGGACTGCTGCGGACCCCCTGTTGAAGATTCTTGCTTTAAATAAATAATTCTAAAAGTCATGAGCAAATATCCTTCATATTAATGATCTGCTTTAGAATTATCTACTAGCTTTTGTAGAATCTGAACAAATATAATAGTGTATTTTGCTGTGTAAAACACTGCTCTGGTTATATTCCATTCATTCATTCATTCATTCATTCATTCATTCATTCATTCATTCATTCATTCATTCATTCATTCATCATTTTTAGCATTGTTCGTATTGTTGTTTTTTAAACACTATTCAAAGGTTTGCACTTACTATTTATCATCAGTTACTCAATGAATTAATCAACTAATGAATAAATTAATTAATTGGATTATTATATTAATGATATACAATACTATTTAAAAAGCGGCGGCACGGTGGCTCAGTGGTTAGCACTGTTGCCTCACAGCAAAAAGGTCGCTGATTCGAGCCCCGGCTGGGTCAGTTGGCGTTTCTGTGTGGAGTTTGCATGTCCGTGTTCACGTGGGTTTCCTCCGGGTGCTCTGGTTTCTCCCACAGTCCAAAGACATGTGCAATAAGTGAATTGAATAAGCTAAATTGGCTGTAGTGTATGTGTGTGAATGCGACAGTGAATGGGTGTTTTTCAGTGCTTGATTGCAGCTGGAAGGGCATCCGCTGCGTAAAACGTGCTGGATAAGTTGGCAGTTCATTCCACTGTGGCGACCCCTGATAAATAAAGGGACTAAGCTGAAGGAAAATGAATGAATACTATTAAAAGGTTTGAAGTCAGTTCAAATATGTTAATTCTTTAATATATAATGTTGCAAAATTACTTTTTATTAATGAAATAATCCTGATATAATAACAAAATCACGCTTTCCATAATTTTATAAATAAAATTTATTTGATAAAATGTAGACAATTTTGAACAGATAATCAGAATATTAGTATGAATTCTAAAATTTTTAATTGCATTTTTTAAATTTATTATTTTTAACTTGCATATTAATATTATTATTATATAACTTAATATATTTATACTTTGCTGTTACACTACACTGTTACCTTGCGTTATGTTATGTTACGTTACGTTTCTGTACGTTATGTTACATTTAGGCCTGTCACAATAATCAATATGTCGACTTATTGTGCAATTCTCAATAGTTTTTGGTGTTGCAATAAATATTTACAAATTCACAAGGATCGTTAAAGCCGTTTTACAATGACATTCTATCTCACCAGTGTCAAGGTTTATAATTGGACATTTACCTGATAGGACATTTAATAGTGTATATATAATAGAACATTTTAACTTCAACCTTTTTAACATACCTTTACATCCTCATGCCCATATATAACATCAAATTACAGAATCTAAATAATCTTAATAATGGAAAGTCTTTGTCCCTTGAAAGTGTTTATGGATATTTACATTACTATGCTGTTGTTTAATATGTTATATGTTATGTTATATGTTATGTTATGCTATGTTGTGTTGTGTTGTGCTATGCTATGCTATGCCGTGCTATATGTTCTGTTATGCTATATGTTATATGTTCTATGCTATGCTATATGGTATGTGTTATGTTATATGTTACTGTATGTTATGCTATGCTATATGTTATGTTATGCTATGTGTTATGTTCTATGTTCTATGCTATATGTTATATGTTATGTTATGTGTTGTGTTGTGTTGTGCTGTATGTTATGCTATATGTTATGTTATGCTATGCTATATGTTATGTTATGCTATATGTTCTATTCTATACTGTATGGTTATGTTATGCTATGCTATATGCTATATGTTATATGCTATGCTATGCTATGCTATATTACCCAAAGTTAATTACTTTTTCATTTGTTTGTTTGTGTGTCATTTGAATGAGGTTGAAATTTCAGCTTTTCATTACAGAAAATTTTTTTTTTTTTAATCAATTACAAAAGTAGATATTTATTAAAATGTTTTGGAATGGCATAGTACGACAGCAAAACAAATTAAGATGAAAGATTACATACAAAAACATTATTTGAAGATGATTCATGCCATTAGCTCAAGTGGTTGGGATGAGCAAAGACTCAAATACACACATATTTCAGACCTCCATAACAATTCTGTGTTTGTTTGTGTTTGGGTGTGTGTGTGTGTGTGCAGCTGGGAGGTGTTGCGTTTTCTCCTGTCCAACCTGCGCTGGTGGTTGGAGGAGTACAGGTTTGATGGATTCAGGTTCGACGGAGTCACATCCATGCTCTACCATCATCACGGCATCGGTACGTCCATTGAAAATTAAGCACTTAATAATTACTGTGCATTAACAACTCCTCCTGCTGTAAATGTCACAGGCGCTTATTGTAGAGCAGGTAGAAAAAAGTGTTTTCCTGGAAGAGCAGCCGTTCCAAGGGCAGCTTCAATACACAGCGCCGGCGTTACGTAAACTCTCATAAATGAAGAAAATTAACGGAAGAAGTGTGTGATACGAGTTCTTTCAAGCAAGAAATTAATTACACAAGTAGCACAGCAAAAGGTTATCCTGCCATTTTCCATTTTTTTTCGTATTAATTTTGTTGCACTGATGCTGCTAATGAATTTGGGTTGGTTTTCAAAGATCATTTTGAATCCGACTCTTGTTTTAATGAAACATGACATTAGACTTTGTGTGTCTATGTGTGTATGCGTGTGTGTGTGTGTGTGTGCGTGCGTGTGTGTGTTTTTGCGTAATTGCTGATTGTTAAAATGTTATGACTGCACAATTCTGATTTCACATTCATGTTTCCGCAGGATCTGGATTTTCTGGGGATTATAACGAGTACTTTGGCCTGCAGGTGGATGAGCACTCTCTGGTCTACCTGATGTTGGCAAACCACATTTTACACACTCTCTATGAAGACTGCATCACTGTCGCTGAGGTGAGATGCGTCGCTTGTTTTCTGTACTGAAGCTGTCAGCACAATGAAGCATTGCTGAAATCTTTGCTCAGCAGTTCTGCCTATTTCTGATGCTTGGAGATGATTGTGAATGCGGCGTTATTGTTCCCAGCAGCCTTGGCGTATGCACGAAACTGCTGAAATATGGCTGTTTTCAAACAGGTTTCCTAAGCACTCCCTGTACGGTTTGTTTAGCTTTCTGTGAGGCACGGAGTAACATAAAAAGCCACATAGGTAAGTGATACTCTACATCCAGATGGTTTTTATTGCAGAATAACACAAAGCTGAGGAGTCTTGTATAAACCTGCAGGGGGTTATGTAGGGGATAATGTACATCTAGGTGGTTGTTATC
>CAIGQV010019070.1:26017939-26030290 GCA_903798115.1 Danio jaintianensis | reverse complement strand
AAGCAATATCACACGAGTAGCAGTGCGATATGGCTGTATATTGGCGCTGGTGAGAGGCGTGCATTGGCACGAGGCTGCAGGCCGAGTGCCTTAGTGTCCCACCAGTGACGATATTCAGCCATATCGCACTGCTACGAGTGTGATATTGCGTTTTTACAACAGTTCGATGGCATAATCGTGTATATATAAAAGAAAATCAAACACAGAGAGTCTAAAAATCCTTTTCTATGAGGAACTACTTTCTTCCGCCATTCCTTCACATCCACAGATGACATCAGAACAGCAGGAATCGTTGCTACTTCACCAACGTCACTTTAGAGCTAGTATTTGAATGATTCTCTAGCGTAATGTCTAAAGTGATGACAAAACAGGTGATTTTGCTCACATTTTAACATAAAATGCCATCAGTCTACAGAGATTTCCCAGTATTTCTCTGTTGCAATCGGGAGATCACAATATTACTATGGTATAAATACAGCACTACAACATACAAAAGAGAGAGATCGACTTAGAAAGTCATTTACCTGTTTAATAATGATTTGATCAGCTGTAGTTTGAAATTACGCTGTTTTTCTCTTAGGGCTTATTATGTGGTCTCTGTCGCCATCTTGTGGATGAACATCGTCAACCGTCTTTGCTCAAAGACAGGCTAATGGCCGCTGACACACTGTCTCTCAGAAATTATACATATTTTAAAATAGGCACTATCCTTATAAATGTACTGCATAGTTGCAATCTAAACAACTACATTCTGGACTAAAAATAGCCTCAAAAGTACATGATGTTGTCCAACAGCAGCAATATTTGTCAAACTGACTGTCCTCTGCTTGTTGCTGTATGTGGGCGGAGTAATACACAAAGATAAAGGGTTGAGAGGCTGGACAAGTGCTGTTATTTGCAGAATATCACACGGCAGATTCAAGAACCAGACAGAACTGATATGTATAAATATATATATCAGTGGTGTAGTCCTAAAAAAAAAGGTGGTGTACTAATACCCAGCCAATCCAAATTTTAAAAAAGTAGGAAAAGAAACAACGAAAGTCAATGTTTCTTTGAATAATTAGCTATATATATATGTATATATATATATATATATATATATATATATATATATTGACTTCCACAGAAGGAAAAACAAAAACTATGGAAGTCAATGGTTACAGATTTCCAGCTTTCTTCAAAATATCTTCTTTTGTGTTCAACAAAAGAAAAAAAGACAAACTGGTTTGGATCAAGTAAAGGTTAAGTAAATGATGACAAGGGTGGACATTTCAGCAAGACGATGATCCAAAACACAGCCAAGGAAACTCTCAAATGCTTTCAGAGAAAGAAAATCAAGCTGTAGAATGGCCCAGACAATCACCTGACTTAAACTCAATAGAAAATACAAATTAAAGATCAGATTTGATAGATGAGACCCACAGAACCGTCAAGATCTCTGTTGAAGTCTGTGAAAAACTCACACCTGAGCAATTCATGTGACTTCATTCTCCATATGAGAGTCGTCTTTAAGCTGCCATCACCAAAAAAGCCTTTTATATAAAGTATTAAATACTTCAGTACTTTCTCCTTGTGTCATTTAATTGTTATTACACATAACTAATTTTTTAGCTTTTTTAGCATAACTAGTTTTTTTTTTTGCTTTATTTTTATGTTTGTATTGTTTGGGTTTTTACCAAAATCTGGTTCAATTCCATGTCAACAAGCTCCTTTAGAAATATTATTCCCTGGAAAAAAACATGACGTGTTCAATACTTATTTTTCTTGCTGTGTATATATTGTATTCATTATGAATAATCAATAGAAATTCTGGGCTTTTTTATGGCTTATTTTTTTCATTTGTTTTTTTAAAGTGGCTAAAATATTTTTGAATGGTGTAGTACTACAATAAAATAAGATGATAGATTGTAAAAACATATTTGAAGATCATTAATGCCGTTTGCTGCGTTTTATTTTAAAATGTGCTTCAGTCAGCATTGCAATCACAGTTCATCACAATAAAAACCAGCGTTGTTCACTGATCGATCGCTCTATTTACAGTATGTCTCATATTTTCTTATGCATCGGACTTATCAAAATGGCCATACATGACAGTTTTGGGATGTTTATTTCATTTTATAAAATACAATTATAAGATTATAAAGTTTATAAAATTAGAATGTTAAACTAATATCAAATGGCAGCACTAAAAACAGATAATGCATCATGAACCTGTGACAACTCTGTGAATGGAGTGGGAAAATATATAGTGTTTCTTTCATTTACAAATACACAAGTGAAGTACAAAGCCTATATAAACTCTTTTTTTTTTATGCCGATAGTTTATGTTTGTGTAAAAAATATATATATGACAAACATGGTCTGCATGTCTTCTTAACCTCCCAACTTTCCTTTCACACGACCCTAAAATGTCATGCCCTTTATGGGAAATTGCAGGGCATTTCCTATGCTAATTTGGAAAAACTGTCACATGCCTTTAATTAAAAAGATATGGGATTTATCATTCTTAAAGAGACAGTTCACCCAAAAATGAACGTTTACTCACTTTTTAATCACCCTCAAGTGGTTCCAAAGCTTAATGAGTTTCTTCTGTTGAACACAAAAGAAGATATTTTGAGCTGAAAACCTGTAACCATTGACTTCCATTAATACAAATACTATGGAAGTCAATGGTTAAAGGTTTTCAGCTTTCTTCAAAATAACTTGTTTTGCGTTCTACTGAAGAAACAAACCCGTAAAGGTTTAAAACAAGTGAAGGGTTGAGTAATTTTTCATTTTTGGGGGGAACTATCCCTTTAAGAAAGCATTTAAGAATAATTCTGCTGCTTACAATTATGTTGTGAATCTGGCGTAAGTTGTTCTTAGGAAGTTTCTTAAGAACAAATTAACAAAAATTCACCTGCAGTGTCTGGCCTTAAGTAGAGAGGTGTCAGAATATACGGCGATATCATCCGAAATGACCACACAATGCCTTCAGTCATGGCTCGATAACCTTAATGCTGTCAAAAGCGCCACTGTAACCCAAACTCCACAAAGACAGAATTAACCTTCAGAGTCAACGGGACGCGCCGCATTAAATTTGCACTCAGTGGCTCTGTCTAAAGCCATGATTAATGACACCACTTACTTTTTACTTACTTTCTTCTGTGTGTTTTGTAATTAGTGGACAGAGCCCACTGGAGATATCGTCTAATTCTCTTTTATGAGCTCCATTGATAGAGCTGGACTCTGAATGCTAAAAGCTTGCTTACATTGCAGGAAACAATTAAACGGCATTAAAAAAACTGACTACAAATATAACAAAAAAACTACGATTAATTTGGTTTTGCGTGGCGCTGCATTATTGTGTGATGCCCTGAAGAAAAGCCTAGCATGGCTGGAGACTCCTGCTAACCAAATTACTGGCAAAAATTGATGAGTTTTTATGATTTTGTCAGCAATTATGCACTTTTCTGGTCATGTGATATGCTCAACATGCCCTCGTGAGGCGGCCCACAACATGAATACAAATAAATTAGCTTTTATTAGGCCAGATATGTCTGGAGTTAAGTTTCTATTTAGGTTTTGGGCAAAACTTTTTTTCTTGTTTGTCTGTTTTTCAAATACATTGTTCTGAGAAAATATTGTAAGTGTGTTTTTAAGTTACACTGCAGGTATGTGAATAATATAAGGCAGGGGTGACCAACCTTGTTCCTGGAGAGCTCCCTTCCTGCAGACTACAGTTGCAACCCTGACCAAACACACTGCAACTGTCTGTAATTATCAAGTGCTGCTTCAGGTCGTAATTAATTGGTTCAGGTGAGTTTGATCAGGGTTGGAGCTGAATTATGCCGCGGTCACGCTAGAGTTTAAGCATGCAAAATTCTGTTGTATGGCGATGCGAAAAGGGGCAGGATTAAACAAGATGATTACACATTTTAAAAAGTGAGCGATTGGTCCAGATCTAAAATTTCTGTCCAGTGATGCGATTTCGGAGGTCAGAGTTCACCAAGCTTGAACTTTGCAATACAGCAAACTGCGAAACTCTTTCGCACGAGCTTGCGTTTCCGGACGCATTTGCGCGCGTATGAATGGAAGTCTATGGTGCAAAATGTCCAGTGTGACCGTACCTTCATGCAGGAAGGTAGATCTCCAGGAACAGGGTTGCTGACCCCTGATATAAGGTGTATTAGGCCTTAAATGTGTTTAAGCAGTAAATTAAAATGTTATTCAAAATTATTCAATCACACTTTACACTGTGAAAAAATGCTGTGTTTCTCACAATCAATTTGTGTTGGGACAACATGAAGGAATTAAGTAAACGTATTGGTTTTTGCAAATGTAAGTGGATTGAACATAAAACAATTAAGTTGTCCCCCAAAAACCTCAAGAACTGTGTTGTTTCAGCTCATTTTAAAAAAAGGAGTTTGAACAAACAGCAAACGTTGTTTTTTTTAATGTACAAGAATTTTCCATTAGTTAATGTTAGTTATTTATTTACTAACATGACTTAAAGGGGTGGTCCACTACGATATCATATTTTAAACTTTAATTGATGTGTAATGTAGCTGTGTGATAAACAACATCTCTGAATGTAAAGATCAATGCAAAGGGAGACATTGGCCTTTACAGAGTTAGCTTAGCAAAGCCTACAGCGAACAAAGTTTGGGCACTACAAAAAAATACATCCAGGCTAGTGAGATCACAAGGGCTTCCGGTTACGCACATTCACCACGTGTGCACACCCTGCACAGCAAAGGGGTGTGACCAGAGGCGCTGTAATGTTATAGCAGAGAAAGCTAAAATGCTGTCCAAGCGCTGCTATTTCCACACAGATTCTTCTGTTTCTGTATTTGGGCTTCCAAAGGACACGACACAAAGAGAGAAGTGCTTACAGTTTAATTTTAATTCTTTAATTCCAGAGAGTTCTAAAAAATATTTATAGCTAGCATTTGACAAAGGACAGAATCTCTCTCAGTTCCGTGCTGGATTCGGTTAAAACTCCTCCAACAGACGACGCTGTGGATTGTGAGCCACAACCTGTAAGTATTTTTATTTGTTCAAATTGATCAACTACAGGCACAGTTTCTAGCATTAATAGTATGTTGTAGCAAGGACGTAAACAAGGATGTAAACAAGGGGAAATGCTGTTTGGCACCGCTAAAAATTTAGCTACAAATTCAAATTTATCAGTCAAACCGCTGTAAACACTCACAATCTTCACCAGCGCTGCAGCGTCTCTCTATGCAGCCGCTTTCCCTGCATTCTGCATCTCAAATAACCAACTCGCAAAAGATATGAGAACGTTTTATATTACTTACACATGCTTATTCTGAATATATGTAAAAGACACTTGTCAGATTTTATTTTAGAGAGCAGGCGTGAGGTTCAGCTGTGTTCTCTTCATTTTCTGTCTGATTCCGGCAGCTAACCTAACAGCTGCTCTGACTGAACTGTTTACACAGCGCAAAAGCGTGTGCTTGTAGGGGCATGACGTGGTGATGTGGAGCCGATCCACGAATCTCAGCACATTATCTTAGCTGACTAATCAGAGCCTCTTGAAGGCGGGCCTTTCAGAGGATCTAGGAAATATGGCGTTTTCATGTTAGCTGAGTAGCTGTATATAATCAAAGTAAGATCTATGAAAAAATCACGTGATTTTCTACAAATGAAACATGAGCACACATTGCTTTGCATCTTATAAACACAACCAAGCCTTAAAAATACACTGTGGACCACCCCTTTAAGAATGAACAATACTTGTACACATGTATTAATGTTAATTTGGTCACACTTTATAAGAAACATTTATCTATGACTTTTGCTTCAATTGACATCTAATTCACTGTTTATTAATTGGTTTTTGACAGATTAGTTTATTAGGGATGTAGCATATGTTCATGCATATACAATAAATACAAATAAACAGCCAATATCTTAACAATTGGCAAGTTATAAGCCACTAGTTAATAGTGAGACTTGGTACTTAAACAGAAATGTTAACTTTAATTTTAACATTTACTAAAGCATTATTAAAATCCAAAGTTGTGCTTGTTAGTATTAGTTAACACACTGTGAGTTGACATGAACTAATAATGAATGTACTAATAAAATGTATATGAATGACTTGTAAAAGAACAACTTGTATAAAATGTTTTTAATATTTGTCACACTACATGTATATAATATATATTTAAATTTTATTATATTTATTATAACATTACTATAAAATGTTTAGTCATTTTCAGATAGCATGTTTCATGAGTACAGTTGCAAAAAAATAATAATATGATTATTGAAAAATACTAAAACTGTAGATTTTTTGGTGCCTTTCATTAATCATGTTTTCTTACATAGAGTATTGAAAAGTTCAATTGCAGAATCTTTAATTCTAAAAAATGGTGGTTGTCAGTTTTTTTTTCTTCTGCAAATTTTCATTATAGTATTGTTTGTTTTGGGAAAAAAAAATCATTTTAAATATCTAAAAGAAATGTAACAATTTATGAAGTTACACTCCAAGTAAACACAGTAAATACATTAAATGCTATTATGATTAGAGATTTTCATTACATGAAAGGTATTTTAAAACATTATTCTTTTTTAATATACATAATTTTTGTTTTTTTTATCTGTTAAGTTCAGCTCCATGTACTGTATGTGCAAAAAAAACTTTTTAATAAGCCAGATATGATAAGAATATCATCATTTTTATGTTTGTCATTATTAAAATTACAATCTTCAGCAGTAGCTCAAACCTCCTCGTATTCTGTCAGTCTTTCGGAAGCACTTTTAGCTTAGCTTAGCATAGATCATTGAATCGGATTAGACCATTAGCATCTCGCTCAAATCTTCGAAGAAAGAGAGTTTTAATAATGATATTAGGCGCAATGATATTACACAGTTCTGTTACCTAGCTGGGGACTATTTCTGGGTGCTGTGTAATATCATTGTGCCTGCTGCAGCCGTGGTACAGGAGCAAGGTTCCTTGATTATTACACTGGAATGAGAGTATAGTTCCTATACATATCAGCCTATAAAACAGCAACTTTTCATTTTCCATCGGTTTTAGTGCACAATGTAACTGAAGAAGAGTCAAGCTTTAAATAGTAAAATCATTTGAACTTAAAATTTGAGAATGGTCTAATCTGAATCAATGATTTATGCTAAGCTAAGCTAAAAGCGCTCCCGCCAGACACAAATTTTGGCCGAATGGATTGAAAAATGGTAAAACTCAACTGTTTAACTGTTAAGGAACTTATAAAATGAGCCTATTTCCAAACAAATAAATCCATCCTTTTTATTTTAAGGAAGTGTCCGGGATGCCCACTCTTTGCTGTCCAGTCCAAGAAGGAGGTCTGGGTTTCGACTACCGCCTGGCCATGGCCATCCCAGACAAATGGATTCAAGTGAGTCTCTCTTTTTCACTGTAACATAAAGTAAGAGAAAACATAAAAGAGGATGATCAATCAGCTCTTTTACACTCAAGCTAATGTAGAAAAAGTGTAACAGACAACTCACTTGGCTTTACTCACATTTCAACAAATTCCCAACGACGCCTTATCAAACGTATAAGTGTCTCATTCATTGTTAACAAGCAAAATGTCTTTATATGTTTTTTTTTTTTTAAAGTAATTCGATTAGTAGATACAGTATCGACAACCTGACTGGCAACCGGCGGATCAGATAAATAGGCCGCATTTTAGTTCTCCTAGGCAGATTTATATTAATAATGTCGTGCTCCTGGAAACTAGGATGCGTTCTATTGTTTCGGTCGCTTTTCTTCTTGTCTTTTTTTTGGTGAGTGTGCATAATTAAAAGTATAATTATGGGCAATTCTTCAATCATTTTTCTTAATTAGGGTTTCTTCTGTGAGTTGATCTAAAGCATTCCTTTGTTCTGCGCTGTTTCTGTGGTTATGCATATTAATGAAGGTCTTCTCATTATGGATATATATTTATACGTGGAGATTTTGGGATTCTTTTCTTTTCTTGGCAGAAGCACATTTATCAGACTGATCGGATCAGAGAGACGCTGTTTAGAACTACCGTTTATTGTAGCCGTTTATTATATCAGTTTGCCACTTTGACCCCTCGGTGGGGGAGTTTTTCTGATAGTTTTTCACAATTAATTTATCATTCTGCGTTATCTGAAATAATCAGAAACAAATCTGTTTTATTGCCTTTTACTCTGGAAACCTCTAGTGGTTTTCTGTGTTTAAGTGCTATAATTGGGTCCCCGGAGCATCTGCCAACCTAGAAAACATGAAAAATGACAATCCAGTAGTTTAGTTTTGGAAAGCCTTTTTTGCAAGCATATGGAAAAACAAGCCATTCAGATTTTGCTTCCTATGTGATCCGACTAGGCTTTACATCCTAACGTGAAGTGAATCTGTTCAAAGTGCTCCAAAAAAAAAGAAGAAAAAATCCCAAATGCAAATTAGGTGCGTTTCCATCAAGTTGTTAGAGCGGCTGACTGTAGTATTGGTAACCTAGTAACCAACAGTACAACAATGCAAGCATAATGGAGTCACATGGGTTATGTCAAAGTTTATTCTGCAGATTTATATATTATTATATATACATAACAAATGATGTAAATAGCATATACTTCAATGTTTATTCTGCAAATCTCCCATTATTCGAATTAATCCTTTTTCGCACAAGTTCATAACCACCTCAAGTGAGCGTTAAAACTTTTTTACAAATATTTTCTTTCTTTTTTTTTATATGGCATATCCATCACTCGTTTTTCATGTGATACTTCAAAATCCACATTAACACAGAGTGATGGAAACCCGGCTATTGGAATGTGGTTTTACTATATGTTAATCTTAATCTGCACGTTTCCACCCACAGCGCTGCCATTTTTTTGTGATAACTTTGTTCCAATGGGGTATATGCACACAGACTTTTAATTTCAGTCAGTCCCAGGGCTTCCGGTGAATTGCCATCCCATGCAAAATTGCCGCGTTTAAGATCTGATTTCTTTAAAAAACAGCAATCTTCACTGCCTGGCTGAGATACGATATAATGTTGGTATCAGACCAAACAAGAAGCACTGCATTAAATTCTGTTTTTCCGTGCCATGTCTTTAAAATATGGAAATTAATTTTATCCCAGTATTTTTAATGGAATTTCTGCGCTAGCCTGCTGCTAATGACAGCGCTAGTGTTTACATGGTCTTTCTTAACTTTTTACGCTTTAACAACCAAATGGATGCTTAAGTCTATTTAACTGATTATATTTGAATTACATTATAACATCGATGCTGTAAAAGGAACCTTATAAAATTGAAAATAATCACATAAACCTTTCACCGTAAGTTTATCATTGGCTGAAAAACACTAGCTGTGCATATAACCCATTATGATACTATAGCAAAAATCTGAGCAAAGAATAGAAGCACAGAACACTATTTAGCAAAGATCCTCCTTGAGGGAGTTACAGCAGTCACCATTTATGTCTACTAGCTGTAGCCGCTGGGAAAAAAAGAAACAAACATTACAAATGTTCTGTTGTTGAATGAACCAATAAACAGGGTTCTACGGTCATGGAAAACCTGGAAAAGTCATGGAATTTTGACATGGCATTTTCCAGGCCTGGAAAAGTTTTGGAAAAACAGAAAAACCCACAAAGTTTTGGAAAAGTCATGGAAATTAGTTTAACAAATATCTGTATACTTGAATTAGGGCTGTGCGATATTGGAAAAATCTGACATTATGATATTTTGTATTTCTGTGATAAATATTGCAATGTGAATACAATTTCATTAGATGATTTAACAGGTTTATTTGGATTGATTGGGGGGATTTTGTAGGGGAATGGCTCTCGAATAATATATAACAAATAAATTACAAGCATAGATAAATAAAATATAGTAAAGATAAAAGTGATATATAGTTTTCAGGTATTCACTATTCCTGTACAGATATTGAATAATCAACACTGCGTAGTCTTCATTGTATATTATTTAATCTTTATTAAAGTTACAAAACATTTCTTGTGGCCGGATGTTTTAAAATTTGAAATATTGAAATGTTCACACAGTCACAGGCCTTGAAGTGACAGTTTACTCAAAGATTAAAATGTACTCACTATTTACTCACACTTCACTTGTTTCAATACTATACGAGTTATTAAATTATATATTTTTTGTGTTCATTTAAAAAAAAAAAAAGAAAACTCATAAATGTTTGAAACAAGTGAAGGGTGTAAATGTCAAGTAATTTTTGGGTGAACTATCTCTTTCAAAATGCATGCAGATGATAAACTTTTACTCCATTATGATTAAACTCTATATTAAACTATAATCCCAACATTGCATATCCTGCGATGTGACTATTGCGGATGCACACATTGCGATTTCGATACTGAAACGATGTATTGTGCAGCCCTAACTTGAATATAGGTTAGTTGTCTTTACTTCTTTTCTGTCCTTGGCCAAAAACTCACATTGTTAGTGCTGTGTAAGCATTATCAAAATCTATTTTACATAGAAATAAAAACAAGATTTTTGCGTGTTCTATGATATGCTGTAATAAATTTGAACGTCATTGTTTTTCTTATTATTTACCATGTATATGTAGACATTACATGAAACATTACGTCATGAAAATGTACTTGAAAGTTCTGGAAAAGTCTTGGAAAAGTCATGGAAATTTAGTAGTAAAAATGTGTATGAACCCTGAATAAACAACGGGACTCCATAAATTCACGCAGAGGACATTGTTGTTGACTTTCATTTTTGAAGGAACTGTACTTGGTCGGCGGAGCTATGCACAGAGTGATGTAATGATGGGCATTGATCTTTTTGTGGAGGTGGGGTTTAGACACACTATTACGTACAAAACTGGCTCATTCCACAACCTGTCATTTTGGCAGATTGGCTTCAAAATCAACTGCTTTTAGACTAACAAGACAATTCTGAGTTCTGAAACTTAATAGATGTTTTTATACTACTATGAACTCGTATATGTAATAATATCACTGAAATTGGGATTTCTTAGTTTGTGACCCCTTAAAAACATGTTATAAACATTCTAAAATATACGTAGTATATGCGCTGTCTCAAATGATTAATCTCAGTTAATCGCATCCAAAATAAAATTTTGGATTTAATATGCGTATATTGCATGTTTATATTTATAAAGTTATTATTTTTTTTTTTATAATACAAATTATATCTAAATATATGTGAAACATTTTTGTTTTGTATATTTTGTATGTGTGTGTACTGTGTATATTTATTATGCATATATAGACACACACGTATGTAAAATAAACAAAACAAAAATATTTTACATATATGTTTATATATTATTATATTTACAATTCAATTCAATTCATCTTTATTTCTATAGCGCTTTTACAATGTAGATTGTGTCAAAGCAGCTTCACATAGAAGATTATAGTGAATTGAAACGGTGTCAGTTCCGTTTTTAGAGTTTAAGTTCAGTTCAGTTCAGTGTGGTTTAATTTTCACTGCTGAGAGTCCAAACACTGAAGAGCAAATCCATCGAGCAAATCCATCGATTTACATAACAAATGATGTAAATAGCGATTAATTCCATATTTCTGTAAAGCAATATAACCCTAAAATTAATAAATGCGTCTGATTCATTGAGTGCAAACAGGTTTGCTTAAGGTGATACTGAATTATGGATTACAGTTTACCTTAAAAAAAAAAAAACATTTTATTTAATAAAATTATTAATACTTTTGTACCATTTGTGGCCATTTGTACCTTAAATGTTCAACACTTTGATCTAGTCTGTTTCCATTCATATTTATGCTGCTTGATTTCACATAATGTATTTGATTTCAAGTCATTTTAATTTGTTATAAGCATAAACACATTGGTTTATAGCTCAATTAAATTTACGCTTTACTGCATTTTGTTGTTATTCCAATTTTATTTACATGCAATGGCTGATGAATCTGAAATCTAGTACATGGGGGTCCAGAAAGACCTTACTTTAGATTTCAAAATAATAAGCCTGATATATGCAATACACACAAAGTTAAAGTTTTGTTACTCCATTGTCGCATTCAGCTCTCACAGAAGTCTTTTCCTCTTGTATTTTGTTACTTTCCTGTCTGCTTTGACAGTCTTGTACAGTAGAGACTCTGTGCATGCCCTGTATATGCTGCAGGGGTGACTCTTGCCTCTCCATGGAGGATAGGCATGCATTGCTAAACAAGGCTACCCAGAATACAAGGCTTTTTTTTTTTCTGGAGCGCAGCATCGGGCCGTGTGCTTGAGTTCGCCCCAGATGACCTGAGCGGCTCCGCTTCAACAGCCCGATTCACTGCTGCTCCCTCCGCACACACACACACACACACACACACACACACACACACACACACACAC
>CAIGQV010019070.1:25987723-26014317 GCA_903798115.1 Danio jaintianensis | reverse complement strand
TTATTATTATTATTATTATTATTATTATTATTATTATTATTATTATTGTTATTATTATTATTGCAAGACATTTAAATGTTATACCTAATATTATTTCAATATATCATTAGCACACATTTGTAAAAATGATCAAATATAAAAATTTATCATAATAATCTTATTAATAATGACAATATAAAATATAATAAAAATAGTATAGGATGCCCGTCCAGCTGCAACCCATCACTGGGAAACATCCATACACACTCATACACTACGGACAATTTAGCTTACCCAATTCACCTATACCACATGTCTTTGGACTTGTGGGGGAAACCGGAGCACCCGGAGGAAACCCACGTTAACATGGGGAGAACATGCAAACTCCACACAGAAACGGCAACTGATCCAGCTGAGGCTCGAACCAGCGACCTTCTTGCTGTGAGGCGAATGTGCTAACCACGGCGCCACCGTGCAGCCCTGCAGAAAGCATAACTTTTTATATATTCATTAATCATTGTTATTGTGCAGTGAAGTACATTTGTGAAAAAAAATCTATAATTTTATAAACAGTTTAATATGTTTTCTTAATTTCCATAAATCATATTTAAATTGAAGAGTTCCTTTGCAGAACAAAATATTTATTAAAATGAATATAACAAGTTATATTATACGTTTTTGCAAATCAACTCTATATATAACTGTGCAAAGTTAACAGTTATTAATATTTGTTTTCTTTTTTATGCTTTTTTTTTAATGCTTTTTTTCTTTTGATTTTGTTGCGCAGTATGACCTGGTCTGCCTATTGACAAGTTTTGTGAGCTCACTTTTAAAGTGTTCAAGCTTATACAGTTGTTTGTTTTGGAGTGAAAGTCAGAAGCACAAACGCACACACATACACAGACATCCAGCCCTGCTTTACTGTCGCCCAAGCAGTCTGATTAATCCCACCTCTGAGCCTCAGCGTCAACCTCACCACATCCTCCAGCCTCCGAAAAAATTAAGATGTCCTAATAGGAGAAGCAGATCAGGCCTGCAGCACAAGTTTGCCTGATTGTATCTGATTACCACTCCAAAACACTGTCGCTTCCAATGGATCGCATAACAAAGGCCCTCTCATTTAGCCAGTGCCCTTCTGTCCGAGTCCAACAAATTGAAATGTAATGGAAACAATTAGAGCCACTGAAGAACGTCTCACAAGGACGAGATCAGCCGGAGAACCAAGCCTCGGCTCTGTTTCACAGCGAAACATACAAATTAACCTGCCAGTGAGCTCAAGTCACCTCTGTCAGAGCTTCCCTCCGTCTCAAACTGCCATAATGGCCCATTAAATAGACCCCAAAATTACACTTCTTCGTTATTTGCCAATATTTACTCACCCTTGTGTCATTCCAAACTCATACGATTTTTTTTTTCTTCTTCCATAAAAACAACAACAAAAAAAGGAGGAATTATTCATCTTTTTAATGTGTAATCAGCACTGTAAAAAACAATTAATTAAAAAGTGAGTAAACCCATTGCCTTAAAAGTGACACGTGGATTTTACTTAAAAAAATTTATTTATTACTTAGAACTATTAACTTAACTTCAGTCATTAATTTTCCTACCGCTTAGTCCCATTATTTATCAGGAATTTATCAGCGACCTTCTTGCTGTGAGGCGAACGTGCTACCCACTGCGCCACCGTGACGCCCTACACTACGGCCTATTTAGGTTATTCAATTAACCTATAATGCATGTCTTTGTCTTTTCAGTGTATTCTTAATGAAGATCCTACTGCCAATCATAGGCATGTCATGGGAAAACATAGACACTCACCAGCCACTTTATTAGGTACACCTTATTAGTACCGGGTTGGACCCCCTTTTGCCTTCAGAACTGCCTTAATCCTTCTTGGCATAGATTCAACAAGGTGCTGGAAATATTCCTCAGAGATTTTGGTCCATATTGACATGATAGCATCACGCAGTTGCTGCAGATTTGTCGGCTTACAAATTACCTTTCTTCCCCATTCTGATGCTCGGTTAAAAAACTGCAGCAGATTGTCTTGACCATGTCTACATGCCTAAATGCTGTCATGATTGGCTGATTAGAAATATTTGTTAACGAGCAGTTGGACAGGTGTAACTAATAAAGTGGCCGGTGAGTCAGTAAAACTGACAGTAGGTGGCAACAAGTTAAACGAATCAGCGATTCAATTGATTTGTTCAAAATGTCATATTCATTTAGCAGCAAAGCAATGACTCTTTCTTAATGGAACATTGGATCATTGACTCAAATGAGTCATTTAAAAACAGATCATTCATTAAGGAAACCCTACAGTGTCACTATACAATACAGAAATGTTTTGTTTGGAACAATATATATATAAAACACAGACTATATTGTGTCTACGTTAATTATTGTTTATTGAACTTTTGTTCACACTTGCAATTGCACTTATAGTTGCTGTCTTAGTTTTTTTGAAAATTGCACTATTTGTTTGCATGATATTACTTCAGTATATCATATTTAAGAAATATATAAAAACACAACCCCATACAGGGATGTTTTTTCCCTTTCATAACCCAAGTTATAGTATATTATATTATTGAGTGTGTGACTATGCCTTTTACAATGTGTTATATAGTAATACATTGTAAAAGGCATCGTCACACACTCAATAATTTTGAACTCTCAAAATGTATTTTTCCGAGTAGAATATTAATAATGCCAGCTCACACATCATAAAAAGTTACTATATAATCTCACACACACACGCACGAACGCACGCACGCGCGCACGCGCGCACGCACGCACGCACGCACGCACGCACGCACGCACGCACGCACACACACACACACACACACACACACACACACAAAATACCAAACACCCTCACTTTAAAGCTGTTTAAATAATTTAAAGGTTTAAAATTTAGAGTTTTGGATGCAAGCAAGCAAGTCCTGCAAAACATGGTTTGATAAAAGAGCCCCACGCCATGTAAAAACATGGTAAAATGCCATGGTAGCTTATAAGCTTGATTTGATATCACCACCACCATCGTCATTTTGATTATTTACGGTAGTACAGTTTATGTAGTTCTGTTAGAAAAAGGCACTACAATATAAAACTGAATATGTTTGATTTTTTGTTTAAAGCCTGTGTTGAAAACAATCCAGCCCTATAGGAGCTTTTCAGGATACAAAAGTTTCATTCATAGCAATGGCATGGAAAATAGCGACCAAAACAATCTTTCGATAGTATCATTTTGTTCCTGCATTGGAAAGTCAGTTTGGAATTGACATGAGAGTGACTCAATGATGTCATTTTGTTTGCGAATCATCTCTTTAAATGGATTCTTTGTGTATGTGAAAGCCGCCTCAGAAGTCCTCCAGATGCCTTTATGCAGATGTGACCCAGATTTGCATCCCTCACTACGCCGTGACTCATATGTTCACACCAGTCAGTGGGTTTTTATGCTGCCATGCAATTGTGCATTACATCAAATCATTTCTTTTTCCCCGCTCTCTGTCAATAAGACGGGGTCATAAGAGAGTCTCAGTCAAAGAGAGACTGATAGAACGGAGAATCAGACAGAAATTAAACTGTCAGATGATAATTGTGGGGACGCTGTGTGGTATGTTATGCCGGGAGATAAACAGAGAAGAAGCGTTTTTCCCATTTGGCCCTGTGCACCTCACAGTCATTAGGGGTTGCGTTTCCCAGCATGCTCCATTTCGGGACTCATCCTCCTCTCTCATTTGGTTAATGGCACTCCATTGACTCTAAAACAGACTGTATTTTTAGGGCTCTCTGTTAAATGCGTTCGAAGTGTCGAAAATCCCAGAAATAACATCATTAATCATGTCCCCTGACTCAGAAGTCGCATAAAATAAGGGATTTTTCATCCATCGGAGACGTAAAAGTGTTTGTATTTTATTCTGTACACACTGCATACTGTATGTAACTGTGTTTATTCTAGAGATGTCCCGAGAATGATTGTTATCGGCGTTCCCATAAGCCCGATTCTTATTTGACATCAGCTGTCATTTCGGTTACGTGCAGCAAGTGGCGGTTTACACTTAAGCAGGTTTACCCACCACCATTAAAGGACAAGGAGCTGCTTAAATGTCCGTGTGTGAGCTTTGTGATTTGTTTAAATTTTTTCATTGCTTAATTCATTTATTTATATATTTTATGGTCTGTTGTAGAGCATTACACACATTTAAGCTTATGTGTTCAGTGTATTTGATGTACACTTCAGTAATGATTACTCTTTGTTTACTTTTATCTGCCATCAGACTAAAATGATGTTGTAATGTGTTGTGATGACCTGTATCTTTATTCGGTCTTGACTGTGTCGTGGTTTCCGGCTGTTCCATTAATTAATCAAACTCAGTCTAGAGGTTATGAATATCAGAAGAATAGACTTTATTGGATATTCCAGTAATGCCGAGATGTCCAGAGCACACCCATCTACAGTCTTTCCCCGGGACAATCTGATGCCCCTCAAATTTGCTATACCCTTTATCCTTGCTTCCTCACACCTTTGTGTTTTCACAGCTGATTCCTGGTTCAACAGGCCTCTCCCAGCTCCTACTACTTTATGACCCCAATTTAAAGCCCCCTCTTCTTGTTGGCCCTTATAATGTACGAAAGTGTACCGGTGTTGTAGGCTACTCAAATCTGACTCACAGGAGCGCTCCTTCGCGTGCACGCATGTCACACACTGACGATTTGATTATAAAATAACTACATTCTTGCCTGAAAGACTATTAAAACTACAATTTCTTACGCAATAGAGCATTATTTTTCAATGCTTGTGGATTTTCTCCTCCGCTATTAACTTTCGCTGGTTGGGTTCCAGTGCATTCTGGGATATTTGTCCATCACGTCACCAAGTCACTTGTTTTATGCATCTCTGACATAAAAACTGCAGAGCAAAAACAAGTTTGAGGATTTTAACTGTTCATGGCAATGTCTGAGATTTGAATTGGAACAGTACTTCGGCAACAGCTGATGACGTTACATGAGAGCACAAGAACACATATTGAGAAACAGCCAAAGTCCCTTTAAAACAACTCATTCACTCTGCGGCCATCTTTGAAACAGCTCAAATATTTTGAATAGGAAAACATCAGATTCTTCAAAACTGTTTGCCAAGCTTACGATTAAATTGCCAAGTAAATTTCTCTCTAGTTGTAAAATTCAAGTATTGCAACTGTAAGGCTTGAAGCTTACGCTGCTATTCTGAACCAATAATCGGAAACAGAAAGCAGTTGAAGGATGGCGTGTTTAAATTAATTATTTATCTGACTCAATTGTAATTAATCTGACTCCGTTAAAGTTGTTTTCATCATTGCTAAAGAGAAATAATTTCAACGCCTTAAAGCAGGTAAAGTTGTTTATTAAGTTACATGTTTAAATATACAGACAGTAGAATGAAAAAAACGAACATACTGTATAGACTGTAACATATGTAACAAACTGTAACATATGCACTGCTGTGCAACAAAGCATTCTCAAAGCCATTCTCCCTGATCATAAGTTACCTTTCCTTTTTATACCCTGAGTAAAGCATTGTCAAACATGAGTGAAATACCTACACCCAAAACCAACTAAACATGAAAGCAAAGTTGAGGAGATAAAGTGGGGAGAAGTACATTAACATACTCTCCTCAGGCCATGACTCAACAATAGTAAATAGATTGTATATTGATATACATCAATGTCTCTGTTGATTTCATCACTACAATGCTGAAGTCATAAACTGTCAAATGACACCAAACATGACAAAGTTATATGAAAGAAGATCACGAGCAGATGAATTGTGTATGGTGAAAAGCACATGATTTCTGTAAGAGCAAATGGCAGAGATGTGTATTGGAGCTGTGAGAAACTCTGCTACACCAGGAAGACTCCTCCTATTCTCAGAATGTCCCAGTAGTCCTTCATTAGAATAGAAGGAATAGTGTATATTTGAGCAATATCACACGAGCAGCAGTGCGATATGGCTGTAGGCCTATATCAGCACTGGTGGGAGGCGTGCGTCCCACCAGTGCTGATATACAGCCATATCGCACTGCTACGAGTGTGATATTGCGTTTATACAACAGTTCGATGGCACAATCGTGTATATGAAAAAGAAAATCAAACACAGAAAGTCTAAAAACCCTTTTGTATTAGGAACTACTTTCTTCCACCATTCATTCACATCTGCAGCGGACGTCAGATCAGCAGAAGCTGTTACTGATTCACCAACGTCACTTTAGAGGTAGTGTTTGAATGATTCTCTATCTAAAGTGAAGACAAAACAGGTGATTTTGCTGACATTTTAAGATTATAAGGCTGAACGTGACATGAAATGCCATCCGTCTACAGAGATATCTCCTTACAGTATTAGTCTATTACAGTCTACAGTATTTCTCTGTTGCAATCGAGATATCACAATAATTAAGCCCGAAAAAAGCAGCGCAATCACTACCAGATTGCTCTTGTGTTTGCGATAAGGAAAAACGCTAAACACATGCGGGCATTTCTTTTTTTTCTGCCAACACAACACACATTACTGATATGCCAGTCCCATCTCACACTCAATACACTACAATTATATGGTATAAATACAGCACTACAACATACAAATGAGAGAGATCGACTTAGAATATCACTTACCTGTTTAATAATGATTTGATCAGCTGTAGTTAGAAATTACGCTGTTTTAATCTTTAATCTTAGGGCTTATTATGCGGTCCTGTCGCCATCTTGTGGATAGACAACGTCAACCGTCTTTGTTGTACTCAGTATGACAGGCTAATGGCCGCCGACGTGCTGCCTCTCAGAAATGATAAATATTTTAAAATAGGCACTATCCTTATAAATAAACTGCATAGTTGAAATCTAAACAACTACATTCTTGACTAAAATAGCTTAAAAAGTTCTTAATGCTGCCCATCAGCAGTAATATTTGTCAAACTGTAGAGTGTCCTCAGCTTGCCGCGGTACGTGGGCGGAGTAATACACAAGGGTGAAGGGTGAAGAGGCGGGTCGAGTGCTGTTACTGGCAAAATATGCACAGCTATCAGCCAATCAGATTCAAGAACCAGACAGAACTGTTGTATAACATATTTTATCAGCTTACACAACTCTCTCATAAATTATGTATTTAAATCATAACAAAAAAAACTGCATTTATATTTTAGGTTTCCAAATGAAACTAATATTTCGATTTAGTTATCTAACACTAATTAGTCACAAAATTATCTTAATTTCCCCAGCAGATAATGACATATGCATTTAAATCAGTTCAGCTTATTGTGAACATTCTTTGTGGAGTCATAATATATGGACAAATATAAAATAAAATCAGCCATTTTAACAGTAGAAGACTCAAGAGATTTAATGAATGTTTTTTTTTTAATGCGTTATCGCATTATGCTTCTGCGTATATATGTATTCTTGTTTGTCATAAACATAGCGTATCCAGTCTGTTTGGCTCTTCTTCTTTCTTGCCCTGAAACATATAATTGACATAAACACAGTTACACAACCCGCTTCAGCTGCCTACTTTAAACACAAGCTGTTTTTGAAGTGTCACATGATGGGATTCAGCGACGTTTGCCCTTAGAACCAACCCTGAGCCATAAATGAAGAGCGGCTGAAGATGAAGAGCGATGGCTTTCACTTCTCGTTTCATTGCGGCGCCAGTGACGGTTACAACAGCTCAGTCTTTTTGTGTCTCGGCATTGATTGTTTGGCTGTGGGCTAATATAAAGGTTTTCCTGCGTGTCAGTCACCTGTCAGGCCCAATCTCTCCCGGCACATGCGCCTGTCACTCTCAGGGGCTTCCCTCGCTGCACGTGTGTGTGTGTCTGTGTGCAGTAGAGACACAAACAGATCGCCTTGAGTGATGTGAGGAATACAGAAAACTCTTTCCTCCCTCCTAGTTTGCCTCTGGAAAGTTGCTGATGTGCAGGAGTTGAGATGTTGTTGGCAGTAAAACTATAGATAACACTAACAGTGTGTTTTCACAGTTTTTGCCTGTCAGAAGTCATTATTTTCCTTGCAGTTTTATTGTTTGGCATTATTATCCTCATGGAAAAAAATGAAGTACACTTGTAAAAAAGTAAAAAGAATAGTTGTAAGAGAAATAATGTACTTCACTCAAACAATACAAGTTTGCAGTTTGCTCAAACTACTTATTTAAAATGAGCTGAAGCAACACAATTGTTGAGCTTTGTTTTGGGAAAACTTAATTGTTTTATGTTCAATCCACTTAAATTTGTAAAAACTAATCAGTTAACTTAATTTATATATATATATATATATATATTTATTGTATTTTTATTGTAAATTTATTATACTTTTACTTAAAATATATTGTAATTGTACTTTATTTCTGTTAAGTGACAATAAAAAACTTATATATATATAGTTTAGGATCAACAAATAATAACTTCTAGTTGATCATGTTCTATCAGAAGTGGCTTATATGAAAGGCAAAGGCTTCTAGATTATGCTTATTTCACCAAAATAAAATATGATCACGCCTTGATTTTTAATTATGTAATTAGGACAGTAAGGTCTGACTTTGCTTAGACAAAAGTCTTGTCACTTAACAGAAATAAAGTACAGCATAGAATATAAAGTCATGGTGCAGTGGAAAAATAATTAATGTTGCGTATGACTCCCAAGAGCTTGGACGACTGCATCCATACATCTCTGCAATGACTCAAATACCTTATTAATAAAGTCGTCTGGAATGGCAAAGAAAGTGTTCTTGCAGGACTCCCAGAGTTCATCAAGATTCTTTGGATTCATCTTCAATGCCTTCTCCTCCATCTTACACCAGACATGCTCAATAATGTTCATGTCTGGTGACTGGGCTGGCCAATCCTGGAGCACCTTGACCTTCTTTGCTTTCAGGAAATTTGATGTGGAGGCTGAAGTATGAGAAGGAGCGCTATCCTGCTGAAGAATTTGCCCTGGGCAGCACAAATGTCTTTTATATATATATTTAGTGTATGTAACTAAAACAACACTCTTGAGATTTTTTTGGGGCAACAACTTAATTGTTTTATGTTAATTCACTTAAATTTGTCAAAATCAATTAACTTAATTGATTTGTGTTGGGACGTACACCCTGCATTTTTTACAGTGTACAGTGGCCTCCACTAATATTGGAAAATACTAGATTTTTTTATTTTTTTTTAAACATTTTCAAACAATTTGTGGTGATTTCTGTGACTTTGGATTGTAGTTTTGGAGGCTTTCCTACCCCAAGACCAAAGTATTTTCAGCAGTTCTCCGGCTGTGATTCTTGTTGATTTTCGGGACAATTGACGCACATCCTCTTCCAGTCTGATTCATAATTATTTCGTTGAACTTGCATCATTGCTCTTATGGTGTAAATTTGCGTTTTACTTTCTCATAGCAACTTCCCATTTTGCGAAGCTCAACAACCATTTGCTTCAATACAGCTCTGTTATTTGGTGTCACCCATTGAGATTAATGAGTGACTGAGTTTAGCCTTTGTGTTTCCTCATGTTCTACTTACCCCTGTGAAATAATCATGGTTGAACAATTTCCTCTCCCTGGTAACTCAGGTATGCACCACATTTATTGGTTGAAAATGGCATTTCAGTTTTTGGCCAGAAGGGATAAAACAAACAAAAATATGAGCTAAAAAAAGATTGTGCTGGTTTCACTCTCAGCTGTAGTTATCGATCTATTTTTAATAATTAATTATTTATATGTTTAGCATTTGAAAAAAGTGTTCATTAAAAATAAATATACATTTAAGATGAAAGATTTCATTTACGATGGAAATAAATGATATTTAAAAGAGTAAATTACATTATTTCAATAACTGGCTTGGGGCAAAAATACTATCCAATGTTTTAGTATATTACTATAATATTCTATTAAATATTTTAGCAAATAGCATCTGATATACAGTAACATGATAAAGAACTATATGCATTTAAATATTTAAGTTACCATAGTTAAAGGGCTGCAGAAGTTTAAATAATGCTGGAAAATGTTGGAAAGTCCATAAATTAGAGTTCGGAAAATGTGTAAGAACCCTGTGCACTACTCTTATGGTCCAGTAGTTGTTAGCATAAACATAAGTGCAAATTTTAGCTGTTGGTGCTGCTAGAGCATTTGATTTAAAGACACCAAATTCGCTATGACTAATGTCCAGACTGTCCTCTGTCTGCTACGTTTATTATTATTATTATTATTATTATTATTATTATTATTATATAACTATTTTTACAAAAGTTACTGTGAGTGGTCACAGACTCAAGAGCAAAAAAGGACACTAATAGATTGTTTAAAGGGGACCTATTATGACCCTATATATTATAAGGGTGTTTAAACACAGTTGTGTGGCAACAGTCTGTGAATATAACCAGCTTCTAATGGTAAAAAAAAAAATTTATATATATATATATTTTTTTATAATTACACTTCATAAAACAGTCTGCAGAAACTATTTGATTGACATTCTCCCGTTGTACTTGTCATCAGAGGGGGAAATCCCCGCCCATTAGTAACGATTTCTCCCTCATTGGCATAGAACTGTAGTCTTGTTTTTGAATCTGCCACTGTACTGACACATAGGCATTTATAGCTCCGCCCTCTTTTTAAGAAAAAGAGCACAAGAGACAGTCACCAAAATGGCCTAATTTGGATCTAAGCCTAAAAGGCGCAGTTTGAAAAAGTTATAAAACATTATTTGTGGGGTGTTTTGAGCTGTAACTTCACATACACACTCTAGGGACATCAGAGACTTGCTTAACATCATGTAAAAAGCGGTATAGTTTGTCCCCTTTAAAATAGACGCCTATGAACCTTCAGTGCTAATCTGAAATAAAAGTTCCTAAATTTTGATTTTAATAGTGATACTTTCATTCATTGTAATGATTGACTCCGAATTTGCATTACACTGAATGACAAAAACTCAATTTCAGCATCAAAATCAGTCAGCAATCTGTATCAAAAAGTGCGCTTTATCCTTATATCCATGTTGAATCATGATGTGAAGTACAGCTTGAGTACAATTAAATGTTTATCTTTCTTTTTTTGTAAAGTATTTGTTGTTTTAGTGCTCTGTAAAGTAGGTGTCTGAACCACATCCCTTCTTTGTGAAATAAGCAGAGCTGCATTGGTGACAGTTTTCAGCGTGCTGTTGGACACACTGTCCTTGAGTTCCTCTCTCTTCCCACCACCTAAACGCCTCTGTTCAGTGAAGTCCCCTTGCTGCGCATCCCGCTGAGCCCAAGGCTGAAGACGTGTGACTGAGGGCTGGATGATGAGCCGTGATGTGAACAGTCTCCATGTTGACTCTTAACTAATGACAGCTGACTCTTTCCATTCGTACCGGGACACAGACATGATACCGATGCCAGTATAATGACTTGCTCACTGCACTCTGACATTAGCATATGAGTTAGCATTTGATACGGTATACGTGCTGAAGCAGCGGACTGTTGAGCGAATGTAGTTATCACATGGTCATATGATTTTTACGATGGACTTTTATTATATAAAATACATTGTTTTATTTACCTTAAAGGTCTCCTGAAATTTTGAAGTTTTTTAGATGTTTGTATCAGTATGGTGGTCTTAAGGATATCTATTAGCTAGTGTGGTCCAAAACAGTGACAAAATTAGCCTTTAGAAGATATAAACATTAACACTAGAACAGCCGGAGGTCGCTGTATGCCTAAAATCGCCAGTGCGGGTAACCTTTAAAAAATTGCTAAAAAAAAACAAAACATAGTATTTCACTGTTTTTCGCCACTGTTAACAAAAAGTGTCTAGACTCATGAAATGATTACTTCAGATTAACAAGATTACTTTAGGAGAACAACACCAATAAAGTTTGAACATTCATGAGTAGGTTAAAATATCTAAGTTTGAGCCATCATACTCTGATGCATAACTTATTTCTTCAGACTCTCCATCATTCATTGCATTTTGTGTTTTTAATCCCTCTACAAATCGCCTTCTTTTAGTCATTGTGACTTTATTGATTTATTATAACCACTAATTCAGTGAGTGAAATTGAAAGTAAAAGTCACTGGAGAGTAAATTTCAAACATAAAATTTTATAGTGGGTAAATTTGACCCACGCTGGCGCTTATAGGTATAAATGTACCACTTTTTATTCTATTTTTATCTAAACAATTTTTAGTATCTGGGAATTGTAAATAAGGCAATTTTAGTAAAAGCCAATAACTAGGAGGCTTGAATGTTTTATTGAAGGTCTGTTATGTACATTTGAAAAACAGTGGTAAAATTGACCCCATGGCGGTTCTACAGTCGAGGCCAAAAGTTTTGAGAATGACATAAATATTGGAAATTGGAATAGTTGCTGCTTAAGTTTTTATAATAGCAATTTGCATATACTCCAGACTGTTATGAAGAGTGATCAGATGAACTGCATAGTCCTTCTTTGCCATAAAAATTAACTTAATCCTGAAAAAAACTTTCCACTGCATGTCATTGCTGTCATTAAAGGACCTGCTGAGATCATTTCAGTAATCGTCTTGTTAACTCAGGTGAGAATGTTGATGAGCACAAGGCTGGAGATCATTATGTCAGGCTGATTGGGTTAGAATGGCAGACTTGACATGTTAAAAGGAGGGTGATGCTTGAAATCATTGTTCTTCCGTTGTTAACCATGGTGACCTGCGAAGAAACGCGTGCAGCCATCATTGCGTTGCATAAAAATGGCTTCACAGGCAAGGATATTGTGGCTACTAAGATTGCACCTAAATCAACAATTTATAGGATCATCAAGAACTTCAAGGAAAGAGGTTCAATTCTTGTTAAGAAGGCTTCAGGGTGTCCAAGAAAGTCGAGCAAGTGCCAGGATTGTCTCCTAAAGAGGATTCAGCTGCGGGATCGGAGTGCCACCAGTGCAGAGCTTGCTCAGTAATGGCAGCAGGCAGGTGTGAGTGCATCTGCACGCAAAGTGAGGCGAAGACTTTTGGAAGATGGCCTGGTGTCAAGAAGGGCAGCAAAGAAGCCACTTCTCTCCAAAAAAAACATCAGGGACAGATTGATCTTCTGCAAAAAGTATGGCGAATGGACTGCTGAGGACTGGGGCAAAGTCATATTCTCAGATGAAGCCCCTTTCCGATTGTTTGGGGCATCTGGAAAAAGGCTTGTCCGGAGAAGAAAAGGTGATCGCTACCATCAGTCCTGTGTCATGCCAACAGTAAAGCGTCCTGAGACCATTCATGTGTGGGGTTGCTTCTCATCCAAGGGAGTGGGCTCACTCACAATTTTGCCCAAAAAGACAGCCATGAATAAAGAATGGTGCCAAAACACCCTCCAACAGCAACTTCTTCCAACAATCCAACAACAGTTTGGTGAAGAACAATGCATTTTCCAGCACGATGGAGCACCGTGCCATAAGGCAAAAGGGATATCTAAGTGGCTCGGGGACCAAAACGTTGAAATTTTGGGTTCATGACCTGGAAACTCCCCAGATCTTAATCCCATTGAGAACTTGTGGTCAATCATCAAGAGGCGGGTGGACAAACAAAAACCCACTATTTCTGACAAACTCCAAGAAGTGATTATGAAAGAATGGGTTGCTATCAGTCAGGATTTGGCCCAGAAGTTGATTGAGAGCATGCCCAGTCGAATTGCAGAGGTCCTGAAAAAGAAGGGCCAACACTGCAAATACTGACTCTTTGCATAAATGTCATGTAATTGTCGATAAAAGCCTTTGAAAAGTATGAAGTGCTTGTAATTATATTTCAGTACATCACAGAAACAACTGAAACAAAGATCTAAAAGCAGTTTAGCAGCAAACTTTGTGAAAACTAATAGTTGTGTCATTCTCAAAACTTTTGGCCACGACTGTAGTGTTAAAAGCTTGCTGTTTGTCACTTCCGCATAGATGGATTTTTTTTTTTTTTCTTATTGGATAAAAAATTTATCCTACTCATTTGTGCCCATAATTATTTTATGCCAATTTTCAAAAAGTGCACGTTAAGCATTTCATTAAGCACTATTTTATGTGCGAAATGTGCATAAAAATAGGGGGATGGAAACCTCCCTGTTTATGTGTGACGCAATTTCAACTAAAACATGAAGGCAGGGTGGAGCATTTAAGTAGCCCCTCCCCTTTTTCAAAAATAGTGCTTTGTTTTTATCACAGCTTTGCCAGTCAGAATCATTAAACTAAAGCACATCAGACTCATAGGGCGACACGGTGACTCAGTGGTTAGCACTGTCACCTCACAGCAAGAAGGTCGCTGGGTCAGTTGGCATTTGTGTGTGGAGTTTGCATGTTTTCCCCGTGTTCGTGTGGGTTTCCTCTGGGTGCTCCAGTTTTCCCCACAGTCCAAAGACATGCGGTAGGTGAATTGAGTAAACTAAATTGGCCATAGTGTGGCAACCCCTGATGATTAAAGGGACTAAGCCGAAGGAAAATGAATGAATGACATCAGACTCATGACAGACCACTGCAATCTCACAGCAATTCGTAACTTCGATTTAGGGGCTAATTCGTATGAAATTGTACAATCTCATTTTTTAGCATTCATTTTAGTATAATTTGCTCATCACGTGATGATGGTGAGGTTTGGGGGAACACCTACTTTTAAAAATAGTACGTTTACATACAAATGTAATCAGATGAATTTGTATGAATTAGCCACTTTTCTGACAATAGATAAAATAGTTAGGGTTCCTTGTGAGATTGGGTTGGACAGACAGTCCATAAACAGTCCAGCTGAGTTTGTCTAAGGCTGCATTTACACTAACGAAAGAAAAAAGATATGTACAGCATACATCTGACACTGATTGGAATTTGATGCTCCTAGTACCCAGTGTAGTTTAAGCCAGTGTTTCCCAACCCTGTTCCTGAAGGCACATCAACAGTACACATTTTCAACCTCTCCAAACCCTGAAATGAAGGTTTCAGATAAGGGAGACAAAATATGTACTGTTGGTGTGCCTCCAGGAACAGGGTTGGGAAACACTGGTTTATGCATTTAATTTATTGTTTAATAAATAAAAACTGGCCGAGCGCCAAATATAGAGAGAATAAAGACTTTTGTTCATGTGTTTTTAAATTTAATTCATGGGATACCCAAATTTTACGTTGTAAAGTGTTTATCTTTTTAATATTTCAGCTGGTACAGCTAGTGTAAATACATGAATTGTATAAGGGTCGAATAACGTGTAAATGGACAGTCAAAAAATCAGATACATCAAACAGGCAACAAATTGGAATTGAGCATCAGGACTTAGTGTAAACAATGTCTAAGTATTTTGCTCCTTTCAAATTCAGCATTCAGTGTAATTCAAATAGATCTGATGGGTTTTGTGGTCTG
Organism: Danio jaintianensis; assembly: GCA_903798115.1. Taxonomy (NCBI): domain Eukaryota; kingdom Metazoa; phylum Chordata; class Actinopteri; order Cypriniformes; family Danionidae; genus Danio; species Danio jaintianensis. The sequence continues at coordinate 25,998,997 of CAIGQV010019070.1, read as the reverse complement.
CATGATGTGTCTCTTTGAGCAAATTATGTTTGTGAGCAATGCTGCATTTCACATGAAATTAAAATGAAACCACTTTATTTATCCCAATGGAAATGTATTTACACTGTAAATAAAATTCCTCTTATTATTTCAACTAATAGACGTGGATGAGTTCAGATTAACACTGTGTTGCCTGCTGATTTTTATTTTTTTTATGTGAAAGTGTTTAGGTGAACCCTCATTATGAACGCTCTGTTACATGTGATTAAGTGATTTATTTCAGCTGTGTCTTCAAATGGGCGGGACATTTCAGATACTAGAGGGCATTTAATTGGTCAGACGATATGATAAGAAACTGAAGTGTGCAGTGATGTCATAAAAAAAATCAACGATTCTTAATGGCGAAAGTGGAAAAACTCTTTGTTTTGGAGCACACTAACTCTTGTAGATAACCAGAAGATTATCATGTGGATAACAACACTGCAATAAAACTTTGCTCTTGAATTTAGGGGGACTTTAAAAATGTCCATTACAGTCGTGTCAAGGCTTTTGAAGTTTAACTAGTGTGTAAGATCACACAAGGTGTCCAGCAAGTATAGTTTTAGTTACTTTGAATTCTGTACAGTGCCTATTTTGGGTGTACCTTTTGTTTCTAAAGTAAGAATTTAACTAGCAAATAGTAAATGAATTTGTAGTCATATAATATGACATTTTTTTATGAATATTTGTCCAAAAAGCAGCATTTAAGTTTGTAAGCAGAAGTAGTGTTTGATAAATCATAACTTGCAGATGAAACTTATTATGTTATCCAGTTATGGCTGATGTTCCAAACATATTACGCCACAACTGTTAATGGAAGTAAATACATTGATCACACTTTACAATAAGGTTTCATTCGTTAATGTTAGGTAATGCATTTATTAACATGAACTAATAATGAACAATATTGCACAGCATTTATCAATCATAGTTCAACATTTACTAATGCAATATTAAAATGTGTGTTAACATTAGATAATGCACTTTGAGTTAACATGAACTAACAATTAACAACTTTATTAACAAAGATGAATAAATACTGCAATAAATGTATTTTTCATTGTTTGTTCATGTTACTAAATATATTAACTAACATCAACTAATACAACAATTTAATAATTAGTACTTGAAGATATCTAAATTTAGTTAAATGTACAATTTCTAATATATAGAAGTTAGTATTTAATACGTATTATGAATGTATTCATTCATTCATTCATTTTCTTTTCGGCTTAGTCCCTTTATTAATCTGGGGTCGCCACAGCGGAATGAACCGCCAACTTATCCAGCATATGTTTTACGCAGTGGATGCCCTTCCAGCTGCAACCCATCACTGGGAAACATCCATACACACTCATTCACACACATGCACTACGGACTATTTAGCCTACCCAATTCTCCTATACCGCATGTCTTTGGACTTGTGGGGGAAACCGGAGCACCCGGAGGAAACCCACGCAAACACGGGGAGAACATGGAAACTCCACAAAGGAAACGCCAACTGACCCAGCCGAGACTCGAACCAGCGACCTTCTTGCTGTGAGGCGAACGTGCTACCCACTTCGCCACCGTGCAGCCCATTATGAATTTAAATATTGTATATTTACAAAATCTTCAGGATATACATACACAATTGTATGTGTTTTGCTCATTTATTTATAATTACACAAACATCAATATAATTGTTATTGATAATTGTACTTATCTCATAGTATATAAAGTTGTTAAATATTGTATACAGTGGGTACGGAAAGTATTCAGACCCCTCTTAATCTTTCATATTTAGGACCATGTGGTATTTCAGTTTTTCTTTTATAATAAATATGCAAAAATGTCAACAATCCTGTGTTTTTCTGTCAATTTGAGGTGCTGTGTGTACATTAATGAGCAAAAAAATAAGAACTTAAATGATTTTAGCAAAAAGAGGGAAAATTTAAGGGGATCTGAATACTTTCCGTACCCACTGTATGTAAAAATAATACACAGTCAAATATTTTGAGGGTCATACATTGAATATATGTTTACTAAATATCCACAAATGACGCTTAAGAGCTCTATGGCTGAGGGGAAAGATTTCTGATAACTGATACTTAAATTGAATTCAGTTTTTGTCCTTGTGTCTGTAACATTTGTTCTCGCTCATGCAACAGAGAAGAAGAAAAAAAGCAGTTACTGGAAAAGCATTTTGAAAACAGCCGATCTGTGTAGACTCTAGTTAAATTAGCAGCCTTGCTACTTTTAGCTGGTTAGGGACATTTTCTCTGAAATGTCAAGGGAGGTAGTTCATCCTCAGAAAATTGAAATAAGAACAAAAAAAATCAATATTGCTAAAATGAAATAAAATAAACAAGAGCATTGCCATCCTAATCTCTTTCATAATCTCACATCTCACTGTAGAGTGCATTAGCACAGTATGATGAATTCATATACTGCTGAAATGGCGCCTGGGCTTGCAAAAAAGGAAATGAAATCTGGCTTTTGACTAGACCAATAAAACCAGTGGACCGGTTTAGGTTATAGTAGTGAACAAATGATAAGGAAAAGGTACGGTGAGAGCATTTGTTTTCCATTTATTTCTCCATTCCGTTTCATTCTCAGATCCTCAAGGAATTCAAGGACGAAGACTGGAACATGGGAAACATTGTGTTTACGATGACCAACAGGCGATACGGAGAGAAATGCATTGCTTACGCTGAGAGCCATGACCAGGTACTGCCCGGATACATCCATTCCTCCAGCCTCGGGTGAAAGGAGATGTAATCAATGTGTCGTTGGGAATGGAAATTAGCATCACAACGGGTTGTAGTCCTCTATGGATGAGGGTGAAATGAGAAATTAACACATCCATCCTGTTTGTACGCATTCTAACACCATGACTAGAACCGAATGTTTTTGTTGTTGTTGTTGTTGTTCTCCTGTCTTCCTTTCTTCTCTTTGTTTTTCCTCTGTGTTCAGTTTCCAAGGTCTGGGAATAACGATTGGTGCTGCTCAATATGAGACACTTGAGCGAGTCTGAGTTCGTGCTAAAACTAGTAAAACTTTACTTTGACACTTTATCAATAGGCCGACTATTTAGCATTGCAATAAAGTTTCCATCAAATGGGTGGATGTGTGAAAGCGCGTAGGAGCTTTTCAAATATTAATGGATGTCAGGACCTTGAACATAAACTCATATTGGCCACTTTATTAGATACACCTGTTCATCCAATTACATAGCATACCGTCTCCTAAAGGTCAAACTAAACATCTGAATGGGGAAGGGAAGATTATTGAAGTGACTTTGTTCATGGCATGGTTGTTGGTGTCAGTATTTCAGAAACTACTGATCTGCTGGGATTTTCACACACAACCATCTCTAGGGTTTATAGAAAATTATTTGATGAAGAGAAAATATCCAGTTTTTAAAGGAACACTATGAAAATAGGCTAATTTTACAAGTTCCCTAGAGTTAAACAGTTGAGTTTGACAATTTTTTTATCAATTCAGCCAATATCCGGGTCTGGTGAGAGCACTTTTAGCTTAGCTTAGCCTAAGTCATTGAATCAGATTAGGCCATTAGCATTTCTCTCAAAAAAATAAAAAAATATTTTTTATAATGATATTAGGCACAATGATATTGTGCAGCACTGTTACCTTATGTGGTTACGTAGCTGGGGACTATTTTCAGGCACTGCACAATATCAGTATGCCTGCTGCAGCCATGGTATGGCAGCAATGTTCTTTGATTATTACACTGAAATGAGAGTATAGTGCCTAGCCACAGCAACATTTTCCTTCGGTCTTAGTACATGATGTAACTGCAGAATATTCAAGCATTATGTAGGAAAATTCATTCATTCATTCATTTTCTTTTCGGCTTAGTCCCTTTATCTGGGGTCGCCACAGCGGGATGAACCGCCAACTTATCCAGCATATGTTTTACGCAGCGGATGCCCTTCCAGCTGCAACCCATCACTGGGAAACTGTAGGAAAATTATCACTTTTTTTTTTATGCTAATGGTCTAATCCAATTCAAAGATTTATGCTAAGATAAGCTAAAAGTGCTCCTGCTAGACTTGGAGATTGGCTGAATAAATAAAAAAATTTTAAAAATCAACTGTTTAGCTCTAGGTGACCTGTAAAATTAACCTATTTTCCAAAAAGTGGAGGCTTCCTTTAATGTTCAGCCTGGTTAAGATAATAGAAAAACAACAGTAACTCAAATCTTGAAACCGATGAGCTTCACAGAAGAAGAAGAAGTAGACGTAGAAGTAGACGTAGAAGTAGACGTAGAAGTAGACGTAGATGTAGAAGAAGAAGAAGAAGAAGAAGAGCACATTAGTGTCACTCCTGTCAGCTACAAACAACAAACTGAGGCTACAATTCCATATAAATAACATAACACCATGGATCTACCCTACCTTATGTCAGTGATTCAGGCCGGTGGAGTAATGATTTAAGAGAAATTTTTTGGGACACTGCGGACCTCTATAATTCCATTTGATCATTGTTTTTAACACCACAGAGCTTTCCTGAGATTAGTTTCTCACTCCATCTCTTCATGACTGCAGTGAACCAGTCCTGTAATTGCTACTTCCAGCAGGATAAAACACCATGTGACAAAGCTCAAATCATCTCAAACTGGTTTCTTCAACATGATAGTGAGTTCACTAAACTCAAGAACAGATTTGGATCATGAACGTACAATTTGTCCAACAAATCTGCAGCAACTGTGCGATGTTATCATATCAATATCAAGCACATGCACTGAAAAAAAAAAGATTTCTGCAAAACTGTTGCAAACAATTTATTTGGGCTGAATTTAAACAAACAAATTAAGTTGAACATTACAAAATTTATTTGTTTGTTTAAATTCAGCCCATATAAATTGTTTGCAACAGTTTTGCAGAAATCTTTTTTTTTTCAGTGCATGTGCTTGATATTGATATGATAACATCGCACAGTTGCTGCAGATTTGTTGGACAAATTGTACGTTCATGATCCAAATCTAAAAACAAATTTAGTAAATCCATTGAATCATCTTTGAATCTTTTTTTTTTCAGTTGAATCTACAGTATAACTAGAACACAAAGAATTAAGGCATACAGGATCCAATTGGTACTAGCAAGATGTACCTAATAAAGTGGCCAGTGTGTGTATATTAAGCTGCAGTGCTTAAAGGGATAGTTCACCCAAAAACTGAAAATTCTGTCATCATTTCCTCACCCCTCACTTGTTCCAAACCTGTTTGACTTTCTTTCTTGTGTTGAACACAAAAGAAGATATTTTGATGAAAGCTGGAAACCAGAAACCGTTGACTTCAATACAGTGTATTTGTTTTTCCTACTATGGAAGTCAATGGTTACAGGTTTTTAGCATTCTTCAGAATATCTTCTTTTGTGTTCAACAGAAGAAAGAAACGTATAAAGGTTTGGAACCACCTGAGATTTTGTAAGTAATGAATAAATGTTTATATCATAACTGGGTGAACCATCCCATTCTACCTGTTTCATTTTGTTCCTGTTTTAAAAAGCTAAAAAAAGTTATAAATTTTCCACACATACTGGAGGATTTTATCAGGACAAACTGTATAGTGGTCCTTGTTAAAGTTCCCCTGTTTTTTTTATTTTTTTTTTTTTTTTTTTTTTTTCAGATAATACCTCTCATATAGTGTGTACTGTAGCTGGTCGTGGGTGTAAAAGGTCTTAAGTTTTAAGGGTCAAAGTGCAGGATTGTTTCTCAAAAGACAGAATTCTGAACTGCCTGAAATTAGTCCTTAGTAACTCTGATCTACTTCTGAAACAAACCCACAGAAAATGACGGTCAATTCTGGCTCCTGATCAACATCTACTTTTAATACAAAGCATTGTAGTTGTAGCTGAGGCCTGGACAAGTTTGGTTAATGTTGTCAATATGTTGAGAAACTCTCACGTTTTCAAAAGCAAATTTACTTGAACTTCAAAAAAGTGACGACTAGCATCAAACTGAGTTGATAAAACTGAAAACATTGTTACTGGTTGTTGCTTTACATACAAGTGCTAAGGATTGAAGAAGTCACAATCTGAGGCTCTCAGAAGGAGGGATTTATGCTGGATTCAGACTACACACGTTCAGCCTGATTTTGGCACAGTCCGTTTGATAGTAGAGTTTTAATCATTCATTAAAGTACACATGAAATCAAAACTAACCATATTGATTTTGTTAGCTCACATTGCTAGTTTGGTGAACAGTTCATCTGTGCATCTCATTCAGAAAAAAAAAATAGTTTGCCTTTGTAATCTAAAATTAATTAAATCGGTTTGTTTACATTGTACATTTAAATTATCTGATTACATATGTCTTAGGTTTTGGGCGTGGTTAACATACTTAGCCACACCCCTCCAACTGTCAGTTTTGACAGCGCTATGACAACAAAGAGAAATGGTGAGGAGGAGGTGTCTGTTAAGCCCCGGTCAGATCAAACTGATTTTATCGGTTACGAAAGTCACTATGTCAGATTATGCGATTTTGTCTTGATAAAATCACATTTGTCATGGGTAACAAATGTGCCAGACTACACGTTCATTCACGATCAGTTATGCCGTGACGTCTACAACGAGCTTTATTTCCCAAAGCAGTCACAAGTGTTGCTTTAACAATATTTCTTATCTCAATTAAATTTTTTTAAAATCTTATTTCAATCTCAATAAACACTGATGCTTGCTGACAACTAATAACTACATTATTTAAGGGCATTCATTACGACATGGATAGGATGAAACTTATGATTCCTTTTTAATATTAAGATATTTTCTTTGAAATCTAAATGTATATTTTCCTGCCAGGGTTGATTATTAAACAATCCCTCGCCTGAACTTGCTGCGAGTGAGACGGAGAAAATGAAAGCACATCAGTAGAAAGGAAAAATCAGATGCTCAAGACATGATCTTTAAAATAATAACATATTACAAAATTTACAAATATATGACAGAGTTCTGTGATACAATTACAGTGAAAGCATTAATTAAATCCTTATTTTCCTCAGAGCGAAACAAATCGTCCACCCGTATAGTTGAGTAGTGGAGGGGCACAAACAAAAATATAATTTGTATATTTTTCTTGGAAAAAAATATCTTTTTGAAGTGAATTTCGTTTGCTATCATTTTTACCTTATTTTAAATGTATCTTTTGTTGGTCAGTTATCTATAAACAAGAATAACGAATAACATCTGAGGTGATGCGCTTCAGAACAAGTCTGCTATATGCACCAAAACACAAATTGCCGTGAGATTGTGTTGGTTTGTTAAATAAAATAATAATCTAGCGTAAATAAAATTAAAGTGAAATATTCACAGTTTCAGAGAAGCCTATATTAAACGTTTCACTATTAATGACAGGAAAATGCAGGAAATGCTTTTGCAATGTATTCGCAGCACCGAACGTGTTCCCAGATTACCTCGGAAGAACAAACTCTGTTGGAAGGATGAGAGAACTCAGAAACTCGTTGTGAGAATGGAGATATCTGCATATTTGTGCCAGTCTGTCAGATAAAATTGCTTAATATTTTAGAAAAGGTAGTTAAAGTTTGCATAACCAATGATTGATCTTATCCACCCGGGACCCACTCATAAGTAAATATACAGCCTATTTTTTGATTACCTGACCAGCGCATTAACGACAGCACCCGCTGAGATAACCGAGAAATTATGTGCCCCTATTGCAGTGTCACATGACGGAACTCGAGAAAAAAAATAAACATCCTAGACTTTCTGGAATGGTGTCGTGAGGCGTCGCAGGCATGGTATCGGTTGTTGTGAACTATGCCACATTACACAAGAAGAAGCGATTGAATCTTGTGTCACGACGCCCATTTGTCGTTTATGAATCCCCACGACACCCTACGTCAAGGAAATCATGCCGAAATTATGACAAATTCGTGTGATCTGACCGGGGCTTTAGGTTGTAATAACTCTTCCGAAACCCTTTTACCGAACTTTCTGTATGAAATGCCTACTTTACTTCATCCAATCAGCTCACAGTAGAAAAAAACTAATCACGCCCACCATTTTCTCATTTAATGTTCTCTAGGTTTCTCTAGGCACTGCGTCACAATACGAAAAAAATTGTTGCAGCTTCCGGTTCATGCAGACTTTAAACTCGTGATTCGATATGATTCACGTTTTCCATTGCACAATTTTATTTTAAATTTTTCGTCTCTTGCTGCTTGTTTAGTGAAATTTTGTGAAATCGTTTTAAAATACGATATTAAAACGTTAATTTAAAATATTACAAAACCAAACTGAAAATTTACAACAAACCCCAAATCAAATAAGTTACACAAATAAAAGAAGTCTCTTAATATGAACAAAGCATTGAACAACAATAGTATAGTGTTTCATGCGTTACCGCTGTAAACAAAGCAGCGCTACACTTATATACACACTAATATGTGTCAAACTTTTCTGAAGACAGCTAATACAAAATGGTCACTTCATCAGGAGCCATTGTTTGTTTACACCCTTGTTTCTTTATGTCTGGCACATGTCTGTCACATAACACATATTATTAGACAGCAAGTGAAGATTGGGCATTTTTCTTGTCCCCCAACATAACAAGAATTTGTGAGTTTCACTCTGACAGTTTTACTGTAAGAACAGACAGATATATTGATTAATATGGATTAAAGAGACTTGATCCTTGAACTAACCATTTCAGGCATTGTGTGGGGAAAAAAGCTGACGGTAAAATGTACATTACTATGTAAATTATTAAATTAATTGTTTTTGGACCTTCAGTGGTTGTAAAGCAATTATATTAGACCTTCAAAACAAAATGATGAACTTATGATCACTTTATACCATCATTTATTTTCAATAATAAAATCATTATTAATTATCATCATTAATCTGTCCCATATGGTGTTTTGTATGGCTTTGTCCTCCCAAAAAATCAAATTTTCCATGAATCATTTTTAAACAAAAATTTCTTAAAAGCCACAAAACAATCTATTTTGTGTTTATTTCTAATATCATTGAATGTTTCTGATTAACGTGGATCTTATAATTATTAGTCTTCTCTGCTAGATGTCACACTCTACCTTGCCTTGCTTGATATTAATTTGAAGAGTTTAACATGGTGAATGCAGGTGGTGAACCCTTGACGTTAACAATACCTTTAAATAAAAACTCTAAAAGTATGGAAATATTTCAGATTTTGTAAGTGAGCTCTGTTTGTTTAACCGCTTCATTACTAGCCGATCTGGGACAGTTAACACGGTTTCATTTTTCAATGTGGTGCTGATAATAAAGCTGTTGCCTTGCTAATGCAAGAGTAATGTAAACAGCGATATCAAGGATGATCAGATATTTCAGTTTTTTGGGCACATTTTAACTGAGACTAAGTTTGTTAAATAACAGAACCAATAAATAGCTACTAAGAGAAACTGGCAGTCAGCTAACAGCAGGGTTGCCAGGTTTTCAAAGCAAATGTAGTCCAATGGCCAATGAAACCTAGCCCAAAACTAGTCCAATGGCCAATGAAACTAGCCCAAAAAACAAGCCCAATCCATAAACGCAAAATATTCCATTCCCATATACGTAAAAAATAAATATTTTACATTACTGGATGCATTATACATTTGTTTATTTGTATACTGTATATTGGTAATGGTAAACATTCAGTTTTCATAAATAAAATACAGCTTATCATCCACATCCTTCAGCTGGTTATGGTACGGCTTTTTTAGAACTGTTTGAATATATTTTACATTACTGTATGCATTAAACACATTTTGTTATTAATTATAAATATTAATCTAAATATACTATAGCAAAAATCGCCAACTAAGTCCTGGCAACTGTAACTATGAAAGCGAAAACAGGCCACATGCATGCACACACACACACACACTACTAGGCTTATGTAAATATAATCGTACCTGACTGTTCTAATGTTCATCACTATAATGGAAAAGCTGACAAGAACAAAGCAATGTGTGTGATTTGCCATGCTGAGGTGAAATATTGTAGATATTACGGTTAAATTTTATCTCAATAAAATAGCCTAATCCTGTTAAAGTCATGTGACTTTTTTGACTTCCAATCAGAATTCTGACTCATGTCATGAAAATCTGACCACTCTTTTAGGCTATACATTTTTACATTTATTAGGCTCCTGAGGTGGATTTTGTTGTTTGTTTAATATGTGCAGTAGCTTAAAAAACTTAATCCGTGGCTTTTATATTATTTTTATTAGCTTACCATTTGTAAAATGATGTTCACCCTAGTCAGTTTTAGAAAAACTTCAGTTCTGTCTGAATTAAATCTGTATTCATTGAATCGATAATCAAATCAGAAATCGAATTGAATCGAATCGAATCGAATCAATTTTTATATTGGTGTATTACTTGTATCGTATACTGTTTCCCAAAAACAAGAACGACCAGTTTAAAGTTATACATCAAACAGTAAACAATTCACCTTGTGTGTCGTTTGTGCTTATATTGTTGGTCTGTGTGTGTGTGCGTGTGTGTGTGCATGTGTGTGTGTATGTGCGTGTATGTGCGTGTGTGTGTGTGTGTTTTTCAGGCCCTGGTGGGAGACAAAACGCTGGCCTTCTGGCTGATGGACAAAGAGATGTACACCAGCATGAGCGCTTTGATTCCCATGAACTCCATTATTGATCGGGGCATCCAGCTTCATAAGATGATCCGACTGCTTACCCATGGCCTGGGAGGAGAAGGATACCTCAACTTCATGGGTGAGTCCTTGCAAGATGCATTAATATTTAAAAGAAAAAGAAAAAAACACAGGTTCACTGTTGCATTTAATGTGCAAGATCAGTGCTTTACCTGTTGCTGTTTTTGCTTCGTTTGGTTTTTGTTGTTGTTGTGTTTTGGGTTTTGGGTTTTTGATTTGATATGGTTTTATATTTACATATGTTTTTGTGTGTAATTCGTGTAGTTCGTTTCGTGAGTTGTGTTTATGGTGTCTTTTTAAATTTATTGTACTTTGTTTTTGTTTTAGCTTTGAGTTGTTGTTTTTTTGTTTTGTTTTATTTTTTATTTGTTTTGTTGCATTTTTGTTTGATTTGTTAGCTGTGTTGTTTGAGTTTGTTGTTTTATTTGTTTTGATGTTTTTGTGTGTTGTACTTCGCCTTGTGTTTTTGTGGTTCATGTTGTTATTTTGTGTGTGTTTTAGTGTGTTGTAGTTTGTATTTTTTTCTTTTGGCTTGGTGTTTTTTTGGTGTGTTTGTGCGTGCGTGCGTGTGTGTAGTTTGTTTGAATCTTGCGTGCGTGCG
>CAIGQV010019070.1:25960979-25985389 GCA_903798115.1 Danio jaintianensis | reverse complement strand
ATTTGTTAGTCTATTCATTAGTGCGTTCCTTAGTTCATTAGTTAGTTTGTACATTAGTTAGTTAGTTGGTTGGTTAGCTCTTCTGTTAGTTATTTAGTTAGTTAATTAGTTCATCAGTTAGTTAGTTAATTAGTTAGTCAGTTAGTTTTTTAGTTTGTTAGTCCGTTTGTTAGTCTATTCATTAGTGCGTTCATTAGTTAGTTCGTACCTTAGTTAGTTAGTGAGTTAGTTGGTTTGTTCATTTATAAAAAGTTTTGTTTCAGAAGTGCAGAAATCATGCTTCAACTACTGACTTTTATATTTCTGTCTTTCTTTTCTTTTTTTTCTCATATGTATTTTAAACATTTTGTTTTGGCAGGCATCATTCTGCCTGCATCATTTTATTTCACTTTTTTGTTAGGTTTTTTTTTAGTTTTTAGTTTTGTTTTATTTGTTTGTTTCAGATTGAAGTACATATTTTGTTTTGTTTTATTTTATATTTTATAAACAAAGTGCAAACAACGTTACAGAAATGACATGACCAAATTATTTATTTAAATATATTTATATTATTATTATTATTATTATTATTATTATTATTATTATTTATTTATTTATTTATTATTATTTTTTTTTTTAATGAACTGAATTCAGACATTTTAGTTACGTTTAGTTTATTTTAGTTTAGGATTTAAAACAGAGGACAAAATGATTTGCTGAGTACCAATATCATTAAGATTTATCTAGACCTGAATTACTCCTTCCAATTAAAATGTTAGCACAACAGGGATTAAGTACTACAATTTATCCAAGTTTCTTGCATGCTTATTCCTGAAATAAATGACTAAATCATTAAAAGATAAATCAACGTTTCAAATGAATCATCAAATGGGAATTTTAGGATTATTGTCTCAGTAATTAATATATATATTTTTTAAATACAAGTTTAAAATTCAATACTTTATTACCTTTTCATCGGCTCCATAAAGTGAAGGGAACCAGTAAGAAGACAAAAAATGGTAAATACAGAATGGCATGTCATGTTAGTGGATCAATGACTGCAAAGTCATTTAGCCAGTGCAAAGAAAGAACAAATTGTTTGAGCAAGCAAATCAATTTGAGCTCCCATCCAGTCGCAGAAGCCTATCTATTTACTCTCTAGTGGCAGAAGATGCTTGCGAACTGCCATGTTTGCAATGCAGAAAGAAGACGAGCGCTGTGAGGCAGAGGCATTATAACACGCTGGTGAGGCGGCAATGAAACGGCTCAGTGGTTTCATCATTAAATCAGCAGGTGGAGAGTGAGATGAATGTACGCTTGACTTTCAGAGATGGAGAAAAACTTCTGGATCACCTTCAGACACACAGAGCGACAGCTGACTGTTCAAACTGTGCTTTTGATCAGACTGCTGGCGAATTTGGTTAAATTTACATTGAGATAAAAACCAACCTGCCGAAATGTAGAGAGATTGTTTGTGAAAAAAAGTGTAATAGTATGTACTTTTAAATCTGATATATCAATATGATTAGCCCTCCTCTGGCTAATAATACAATGATACAACTACTAACTAATTTCTAGCAACTGATTTCTTTTTGCATGTTTTTTATTTTAATTTTTTATTTTGACTTCAACTTATTTATATATAAAGTTGAAGTCAAAATAAAAAATAACCAAATGTTTTTGTGTGAGTGTGTGTAAAACCCCTTAAAAATAACTGAAAATATAATATTAAGGAAGAATGATAATGAAAATTAAATGTGTAGTTAAGGAAAGCACACTTCCACAATACTTGGCAATTAGTTAGTATATTTTATAATAATGCATGTTTAACATTTTTCATAGTATTTTCTGTATATATTTTTTCTTTCTTATTTGTTTTAGATTGGCTTGAATAAAAGTTGTTTTCAAATAATTTTATTACCTTATTTTTTTTTTAACAAATGGCTGCAGAACACAACACTGTTGTCCAATGACTTACCTAATTAACCGAACCTGATTAGTTAACCTAAATTACCTAGTTAATTAAATTGTTGCATTAAATTGCACTTAATATGCACAATACTACTATTATGCAAACTAATAACTAATAAATAACTAGTAAAATAAAAATAAAAAAATTGAAATTAGTTATTAATATGTTCAAAATGTGTTGGGAAAAAATATTGCCTCTGTTAAAAAGCACTCAGAAAATATTTTAAAACAAATTGCAGGAGGGATAATAATTTTGTCTTCAACTGTATGTATAGTTTATATAATATAAATTATACAAAAAAAGATTTTAACTACAAGAATATTGTGTTACACTATATTTTAAAGTGTCTTTGTTACAATGCAACTATTAATTAAACTACTGAGTAATATTAATTAATGGCACGTACTTACTATGTTTAGGATTATAATTTTGGTTAGGTATATGATTATTTGCATCTAATTATCCATAATTATAAATACTATAGTTATTACATTGAACATGTGTAACAAGGACTCCTTCAAATAAACTGTTACTGAATACTTAAATACATGACATTCAAGTTTGATATAAATGACAACAAACTCTATTTTAGTTTATGTTAAGTTTAAATTAGTTTCATAAATTGTTATCATTGCATTTGTCAGGACACCTTATCCTTATTTCACAGACTAGTAGAAGTAAAACATTATGTAACACCCCACCACTTAAAATCAACACCATTAATTGTGCATGTCTCAATGAATGTTTTATGAGGTACAATACTCTCTTCAGGTGCAAGAGTTCTCGAGCTCATCCCGGACGAGCCCCCAGTTTATTAAATATGCCAGAGTAAGATGCAATAAGGACAAATTAACAACGCTAAAGACTTACATTAACCTGTCAACCAAGGGAAACGCATTAAATGAAGTTTTATTTATTAACAATGTAAATAAGTGGTATTGAACTTCATAACATGTTAATCTTTGTAATATATAAGCTCAAGGATCTTTAGATTGACAGCTGAAATTAGTCTGGAATAATTCAAATGGCCCCCAAATTTGCAACAGCAGAGAAAGCATTATAAATAATAGCCAACTGAGCATCCTATAATGACAATTCAGTGCCACAATTGGTAATGCAGCTTTGAGTGGAAAAACTATGAAAACAAAAGAAAGAGTCTAAAAACAATTCACAAAATACATGAAGTAACACTCCCATTGAAACAAATCAACACACTGTTGATTACTGGAGTTTGATAAATGGGTTATTTTCAATTGGGGTCGAGATGTCCAGCTTTCGAGTCCCGGACGAACCCCCAATTTTATTATGTCTGCTCGGTTAAGACCAAATAATGAAGAAATAATCATAGTAATGACTCCCATTAAGCCATCAGGCCATCAAAGCCAATGTGAAACACACTAAATGAAACTTGTTTTTATTTATTTACTTAAGAGATATACATAAACAAATTAGTAATGGATGACGGAATATCCTTATAACAAATGAACTTTTTTTAATCAAATGAACTACATATGAATAACTGCTTAAGTTAGCAGTTTGATTCTTGACAATGTATGCATCCGATGACATTAACGTTTTAGTGGGTGTTTTCTGTAAATCATGATTTAAAAACTGCTTAATAACAATAATTTGGTCAAAAAGTTAAATAAAATCGCTTTAAGTGTTTTGACCTACTATATAAATCTAAGCCTGCCATTTAATTAACAGATTTCCCCTGTTTGTGGAACACAGGATAATAAATAACAGACACAAACACACATCGTTCAAACCTAGAGATAGAGGAAATGAGCGTAATTGACTGGAGCTTGTGATAGTCATGAAGTCCAAAGCCATTTCCTAAACAAATGACTGCTGGCCTGTTTTGATATTTGTCTCGATAAAGCCCAGAGTAACAGCATTTTCATTATAAATTTATTTAACGTTGAGAGTTGACTTGCTTTCAGCTCTAAAATGTGTGTTTTGTTTGTGTAAGATGGAAGGGGAGGATAAACAACTAAACTGATTGGTCTCTGAAAGCGGGGTTGTATGTGATTCAGCTATAGGTCATTGGGATTAATCCTGAATCACATTTTAAAAGGATCATCTCATCTAGCTCACTGTTTGCGTATGCTAATGGCTGCTCGCGTTTTCCAGACAACCTTGTTTCAAGGGCAGCTCTCGACTACTGCTAGTGCTTTAAATTGAAAGACCAGCAGGCCTGAAAGACTGTCGTCTGTTTTCATTGATGGTAGAAAATGTCTCGTCTTCATAATAGCTTGTCTGCTTCACTAAAGATATTCATAGGATATTACTTTTTTTATTCTGCACTTAAATTTGACCATTTATAAACCTGAGTTAAATGAGCTTGGTAATTACATTTCTGGCAAAAAATTATTTTTATTTTCAGGCGAAACTGTTTTGTAGGACTGAACTTGTTGACCCAAACAAAGCTGTGTAATTAGTTCATCTCTACTGCTAAATTTAGGCTGTCAGCACATTCTTTTTTTTCCCTTCATTTTAACAGCAAAGGCCTCAAATTAGCCTAATAAAATTAGCCGTGGCTTTAAAACAGCTTTTAAACTTTGTGCTAAAAGACTATCAGTGTGCTAAAACATTAGCAACAACTTGTTGACCCAAACCGTTCTGTGTAATTAGTTCATCTCTAGAGCCAAATGTAGGCTGTCAGCACATATTTTTTACAATGTACAACTGGAAAACTTCTTTTTTTTTTCTTCTGCATTTTACTAGCAAAGGCCTAAAATTAGCTTAATAATATTAGCCATGGCTTTAACACAAATAAAACAACAAACATTGTTATCAGGGTAGCCATAAATCAAACATGGTTTTGCTACACTAACAACAATTTAGACATGGTATCATAGTTAGCATGTTAAAACCATGGTCAAATTTCCTAAGGGAGTATGTTAAATTGTGGTAAAAGCATGTTGAATTATTCAAGCTAATTGTTTGCTAAAAAATAATGTAAGCATTCTCAAACGTACAGAAACTTTAGCGTATGTTAAAAACATGCTAACTTTGTGTTAAAAGACTATCAGTGTGCTAAAACATTAGCAAGATTCAAAAAGGTTACCATGCTATCAAAATGAGAAACAGGAAGGCAACATTTGAAGCATGGTATTAACATCTGAAAACATGCTTGCACCCTGCTTACTTGCTAACTACATGCTAATAATGTGTTAAAATGCGTTACATTAAAACATGCTAGCATCATGCTAAATCATTCTAGCAGTGTGCTAAAACTTTCGTAAAATGTGTTAAAAACAATCATGTCCATTTTTTTAGCAGTATGCTAAAACATGGTATAAACATTGTTAAACAGTGCTAGCAATGTGTTACAACTTGCCATCAATGCGTTAGCATGGTAACAATATTCTGAAATGTTAACAGCGTTTTATCAAAATGATAAACATGTAGGCAACATTTTAAACATGAGGACGACTTTATTGTATAGTTCTGGTTTTCAGTTAAATGGAAACATTTTTGTTTTGTTTTAACAATGTGATATTAGTGTAGACATAATAGCTTAGCTAGTGTAAACGTTATAGCTTAGTATAGTATACTGTTGTGTAATACAATTATAGAATCGATACATTTAAAAACTGGGATGTATGGTAGCTATTATTATATTTTGACAATGTTTTTTGATTTATTTATTTTACTTTATTTATTTTATTTATTTATTTATTTTTTTGTGCTGCTGCCTTGGCTGATTTACATTCTAAACCTAATGGATAAGTAGTTACGACTCTAAAACTACCAGTAGGTGGCAACAGTTACCCTGTTTAAATCAGTGATTCACTCAGATTCATTCAGAAATGAACCTACATAATCATTCATTGGGCTCTATTTTAACAATCTAGGCGCAAAGCCTAAAGCACAGGGGGCAAAAGCATTAAGGGCGTGTCCGAATCCACTTTTGCTATTTTAAGGACGGAAAAACATGGTTTGCGCCGTGGCGCATGGTTTAACAGGGTTTTGCTTATTCTCTTAATGAGTTATGGATGTGTTTTGAGCATAACGTGCATTAAACCAATCTCATCAAGTCTCATCTCCCATTCCCTTTAGGAGTCAGTTGCATCATGCCATGGCGCATTTGCTATTTACTTGGCGGACTTTATAATTGGAAAAACTGAACGCTTCACTAGCGAGAAAGCAGTTAAACAGAGCATCTGCAGTGCGAGGATAAAGAATGAGCCTCCTCCATTCGGCCTCTTTACTTTCTCTTTACTTTACTTTTACTTTTTATTTTACTCCTTTACTTTCGTGGATAAGGAACCGGTGTTGTACGCACTCCACTGTAGACATCCATTAGCCTACATATATAATTTTGTTTGTTAAGCACAAAGATTTGTTTCAAAACTATTTCTAAATTCAGTTTTAATTACCAGCAAACGAATAAATGAACAATAATAACGAAGTGTGGTAAAATGTAAATCCAAACACACGTCCTATTCGTAAGTCCCATATGGGGATGCATACGTGTCCAAAACCTGACAGGTGGACAAATCTAAACTTGTTTTCATTAAAACAAATATAAATATCCATATAGTAAATAATACTACTAATAATAATAACATTATACAAATGCACAGTGGTTTTTATATTTATCTAGAAAATAATCATTTTTGTAACATTTTAATCCTTTATTTTTTTTCATATGTAAAGATATTTGTGTATTGCTGTACATCCTGTGTGTATTAAGCAATGTGTAAGCGTTTGAACCTGCATAGGCACATAACTAACACGCTCTGCGCTGGACTTTAGACCAGCTATTAGTTGGTCAATGGCGCAGTCTATTTTAGTTTCTCAAAATATCAATACGCCAACAATGCGCCTTAACACACCTCCTTTTCAGACCAGCACACCCATGAGTCCACAAAGTGGCGCAAATGGATTTGCTATTTAAACAACGTCGCACAAAACGTGAAAATTAAGGTTGCGCTGGTCTGAAAATAGCAACAAATCACGCCATACATGTACACGTCTTGCGCCTTATTGCCTTAAACGACTCAGTTTGTTCGAGATTCATTTTTGTTTTTTTATTTGGAACAAAACGCTTAAGTGTTACTTAGAGATGGACAAAAGATCTGCTTTGTTTGAAACTATTTTCAATGACAAAATAAAAAAAAATAAATACAGACAATATTGTGTCAATTCAAGCATTATAATCGGCTTCATCAAACAGTCAATGGTTTTAGACTCACTTTTTGTTATTTGGTGAGTGGTTCCAGCAATAATCACCTATACACCTATAGTGCTCATAATTAGATTTTCTGTAGCTGAATTTAGCATAGTTATGTACGCACACATCTCCATCTGTTTCTATTAAATCAGATCTGAATTGAGCGTCTGTATACTGTAGCTTTGCACCATGGGGAGTTTTTATTTTTTATTTTTATCTAACTTTTAATCAAACGCTGACTTTGAAGAGCTTCTCCATGACTAAGCAAACACTAAGCTTCGACTACACCTTCTGCTTCACTTCTAACTGTATTACACACTCTTTTCGCCGGCATTGAATTTCTCAGTGTGTGTCAATTGGGAATCTCAGCTGCCAGCATGAGGCCTGCACCACAATACAGCGTTCGGGCTCCGCCAAGCTCACGGCTTGAAGGTTTCAGACGCTTTAAAGGGCCGATGTTCACGTCTGACCACCTTGAAATGAGCTAATGGCAGTTTCATATTGCACCGGCGTGTCTGAGATTTGTTGTTCTTACTGTAAGGCTGCAGAAAAAGAAGCTGCATGTCAAGTGCAGTTCATTTCAGGAAAGTCTGAAGCAGGTAGATAACAGGAAATATGCACGCCGTGAGTTTTATTTTAGCGCTTTATTAAATAATTTGTGGCTTTTAAACAGCTACGGTAGGATGTGTTTATGTGTGACCGAAGGCTGGGGTAACAATGCTGGAATCCAGCTTTCCGTCACGGGAATAAATTATTTTTTTTAAATATATTCGAATAGAAGATTATTATTTTATGAATTTAAGAATATTATATATACTGTTTTTCCTGTATGTTTAACCAGATAAGTGGATGCTTAGTGTGCCTAAAAGGCTTAAATGTAAATGTTTTGTTCAGTAGTTGTGAAGTAGCAATTGTAAGATGCGTCACAGTAACGACATGTATTAAAGGCAAAGTTGTTAGATTTGAGTCTCAGAGTTTAAAAGTTGTTACAATGTAATAAATGTTATTGTTATGGCAACATTAAAATCTATTTCTGAACAAAATAAGAACAAAATGATTAATAATTTTTAAAAAATCATTTGGAAATAAATGATACCTATATTGAAGGATTATTTAATTAAATTTTTTATATTATATTGTTATATTATTGTATTTTATATTATTTTATAGGACCATATAGTGATTTTATATGACAGATTTAACCTAAAAATGATCTTTATAGTAATGCAAAATGGCAAAAAAAAAAAAAAAAAAAGATTTTACTGCATAACTGAAGTATATGTTTTTGTTTAATGTGTATTTTTTACACACGCACACACACACACACACACACACAAACAAACATGCATAAATGAGTACATATATTTTGGTGCATTTCAACAAAACTGATTTATTAAACAGATATATTTATTAAAACAATATTAAATATAATAAAAATATATTTTAGTCACTAAACATCTTTGGAAATAGAAATATGGGAAATATTGGGAAAAAAAAATTCAACTTTTCATTTTTCTCTTGATTTTTTTTGGTTTCATTTTTATTAAGTAATTGTCCCTAACTTATGAATTTGGGCAACACGCACACACACACACACACACACTCACCAGCCACTTTATTAGGTACACCTGTCCAACTGCTCGTTAACGCAAATTTCTAATCAGCCAATCACATGGCAGCAACTCAATGCATTTAGGCATGTAGACATGGTCAAGACGATCTGCTGCAAACCGAGCATCAGAATGAGGAAGAAAGGTGATTTAAGTGACTTTGAACATGGCATGGTTTTTGGTGCCAGATGGGCTGGTCTGAGTATTTCAGAAACTGCTGATCCACTGGGATTTTCCCGCACAACCATCTCTAGGGTTTACAGAGAATGGTCTGAAAAAGAGAAAATATCCAGTGAGCGGCAGTTCTGTGGGTGCAAATGCCTTGTTGTGCAAATTGTAGCCTTAGTTTCCTGTTCTTAGCTGACAGGAGTGGCACCCAGTGTGGTCTTCTGCTGCTGTAGCCCATCTGCCTCAAGGTTCGACGTGTTGTGCATTCAGAGGTGCTCTTCTGCATACCTCGGTTGTAACGACTGGTTATTTGTTACATTCGGATGGTAGGGTCAGAATTTGGCGTCAACAACATGAAAGCATGGATCCATCCTGCCTTATATCAATGGTTCAGGCTGGTGGTGGTGGTGTAATGGTGTGGGGGATATTTTCTTGGCACACTTTTGGCCCATAAGTACCAATTGAGCATTGTGTCAATACCACAGCCTACCTGAGTATTGTTGCTGACCATGTCCATCCCTTTATGACCACAGTGTACCCATCTTCTGATGGCTACTTCAGTGCTCGAAATTAACCTTTTTGCTTGGTAGCACCAGTGCTCCTAACTTCAAAAATTTAGGCGCACCAGCCAAAATTTAGGCGCACCCACCAAAAATGAGGAGCACCGTTACTACAAGTTTTATATTACCAGATTTATTGCGTTTAAAATCAAGGCTAATCAAAACTAACAAACACGCACTTATTGACGTTAATGAGATTTTCATAGCAGACTTTAACTTACTGGAAGTCTTTTATCCACTCTTCGAAAAGTGTAAATGGTGGATTAACATTCACCACATGATCACTAATCAGATTTGACATTATTTGTAACTTTAGGTGGTTTCTAAAACAAAATCTGTAAGTGTTATTTTCATTCTCTCGTATCCAGACCTTTACATTTCCGCGGCTGTAGCTCCCTCTCATCTGAACAGTGTTTGACAGCTGATATTAACCAATCCATTCACGTTCTGTTCTAGAGCAGTGGGCCAATAAGAAGAGCTTGAAGGCGGGGCAAGCATTGCGGGATTTGTTTACCTGCAGCAAGTTGACATGTCAACTGTTTTAAACCATTCCTGAACACTGCGTTTGGGTTTTCTTGGTGCAAAGATGCATTCTGTGTGATTTCTTTCCTAAATCTGCGCATGCGGTGAACATTTTGCAGTGAAAACTGGTCGCATGGCAACAATTTTATGCACTCGCACAAATGCTCCCAAATATATTTTGAGGTCGCATAGATAAAATTGCGGGCACATATGCGACCAAAACGGTCGCAATTTCGAGCCCTGCTACTTCCAGCAGGATAACACGCCATGTCATAAAGCATGAATCATCTCAGACTGGTTTCTTGAACATGACAAAGAGTTCACTGTACTCAAATGGCCTCCACAGTCACCAGAACGCAATCCAATAGAGCACCTTTGGGATGTGGTGGAATGGGAGATTTGCATCATGGATGTGCAGCTGACAAATCTGCAGCAAGTGCGTGACGCTATCATGTCAATATGGACCAAAATCTCTGAGGAATATTTTCAGTACCTTGTTGAATCTATGCCACGAAGGATTAAGGCAGTTCTGAAGGCAAAAGGGGGACAACCCGGTACTAGTAAGGTGTGTGTGTGTATGTATATATATATAATTACAGCAGACTACTGACAGTTGAGAAACTATGCGATTAACTGTCATGTGTGACAAAAAAAGCTTAGTGGCTTAAAATAATACTGTATTTTGACTTGTTGATGAAATAGGATTGGACATGTTGACAGTTTTAATGAGATATAGCCATCATGAAGAGAAGAAACATCTGGCTCTCTTACATCTGCTGTTGTGTGCTGATAATATGAGCTGTGTGTCTTCAGTAAAATCCAGATTTACATACATGAGAGAAACTCATAAAGCCAAAAAAACCTGATTCGGCTGAATTTTTTTTTTTTCTGCTTTGTGAAGTTCGTGGAAGTTTCCAGCCTGCCATCATCATGTGCATGTTTCTTTGGGGAGGCAAATCTTTTTACCTGCTGTGATTGTTATTGTTCTAGCTCCCTGGTTAATTTCTCATTTCCATATTTACAGTGTTGAACCATGGCTGTATACGGGGGATTTGGCAGCATTTGTTAGCATCAAATAATACGGAGAACTCAACAGTGAGGATTTCCTTTTTTTAGTTGTTCTTATTGTTGTTGAGTGAGGTTATTGTTAAATGTTAAAATATTCCTTACTGTTAAAAAAATATTTAAAAAAATCTCTTTTGTTGTAGAAATAAAGCTTAAATCAAATATTTATGCGATATCAATAAGATGGTGGCGCAATGGCACAGTGGGTAGTACTGTCGCCTCACAGCAAGAAGGTTGCTGGTTCGAGCCTCGGCTGGGTCAGTTGGCATTTCTGTGTGGAGTTTGCATGTTCCCCCCGAGTTCGTGTTGGTTTCCTCCGGGAGCTCCGGTTTCCCCCACAAGTCCAAAGACATGCGCTATAGGTGAATTGGGTAAGCTAAATTGTCCGTAGTGTATGTGTGTGAATGAGAGTGTATGGGTGTTTTCCAGTAATGGGTTGCAGCTGGAAGGGCATCCGCTGCGTAAAACATATGCTGGATATGTGGCGACCCCTGATTAATAAAGGGACTAAGCCGAAAAGAAAATGCACGAATGAATATCAATAAGATGTAAAACAAATATATGAAATGTTGCTCTAGCAGCAAATACAAATATAAATTGATTAAGTGTATGCATGTGGGTAATTCCAGAATTGCAGGTACATTTTGCATCTTCAAGGTAAAGCTTCTAATAGTTTTTCAAAGACAAAATAAACTTTAATGGAACAGTTTTTAATAATAATACAAGGTATATCAAGTTATCTCTAAAACAATTATGTTTGTATGTGTTTTTAGGGACATTTTGTCTTGGAAAAAATATTAACTTAAAGATTCCCACTATACCTATTTTGACTGTCTGCCTCCTCACTCTTATATTCAGCTTCAGTTATCATAAAATAATGGAAGTCTATTTTTAAATATATATTTTTAAATGTTTTTACTCAACTAAGTCAAATAAACATTTGCATAATACATCAGTTTTCTGTATTATTTGTAATTTCAGTCATGTGTATGTCCCTACTTTCTGGTAAACTATTTTGCATCAGTTATAAAAAAAAAAGGTATAGCAATCTTTAAAGTGCTGATAGAAAATGCATGCGACTTGCTCCAAATGATGTCACTTCCTCTGACGAGAAACTCTGGAAGACATTGAGACGTGCCATTATTCTTCTCTTATTCATTTGTACAACATGTTTAGCATATATCAAATGTTATTATGATTTTTTTTTCCTCATTCTTCTTTTTTTTTTAACAATAACATGAGGAAAACACATAAAATTCTATTTATTTATTGTCAAATATTGTCTATTTCCAAAGATTTTGCATTATTGTAGATTAATAAAGTATTAAATGTACTGTAAATTATACATTTATATAATTATAAGGAAAATTAATGGAAAATGCTTGAAATGTACCAACAATTCTGGAATAAATATGTAAACACCCATATGTTACACCCATCTTAGTACCTACAAAGATGTGTGACTGCTTTATGGCAAAATATGAGGCAAGGGTGCAAAAAGTAATGCCCATACATGACACAGAAGTTAGAAAAGTTATCCTCAGAATCAATGCTTAGAATTCGAAGATTATGCAGTGCCACGGTCTAGTTGATAACAGTTGGATAACAGCTTGAAGTGGAGAAGTTTACCTCCCCGGGCATCATCATCATCATAGCTGGAATTGGTAAAGTGAAGGCGTATGTTGAGTGCCATGCAGGGAAATCGACAGCCATCTTTCAGAGGAGGAGCACCATCTGGCACTCGCCAACCATCTCTTTGAAGATTAATCTTAGTCTTTTGAATGCCGTTGTAATCCTCACAGCCATCAACACCAACTGGATCTGCATCAACAAGAGCCATAATGCCTTCCAATAACACTGTCTTTGAGGTTTTCTTGAAAGTCCAATACCACAATGGTTTCATCAATAACAAAGTGCTCCAAAAGAGTGGCTGTTGCACTCTTAATCGCATGGTGAACTTCATCTGTCCGGCCACATCCTTCCAATGGAGAAAGATTTGCGTTTAGAAGATGGAGATCAGGTGGAAATCCTTGCACTTGCAAAGACATCTTCAGCTCTGGCTCATTGGGAATATGTGCCTCGGCCTACATTTTTGCAAAACATAGCTCCTGGTGTGTTTTGATTGCATATTTCCAATGACAAATCCACTAGAGGGTGCTGTGTGCAGGTTTGCCAATTTGAAATATGTTACTTATGGTATGTTTTGTTATACATTTCAGGTGCATATCCTTGTATATGCCTATGAGAAAGCGAGGCTTGTCATACAGATCACACAGTAAACATTGACCTAAACCCTTTCCTAATCCCAAGTAGTGTTTTCAAAAGCAAACATAAGAAAATAGCGCACTGCGACCACTAAGATTTACCTTAATCTTGCATTGCCTTTATCACTTTTGTGGAACCGCGCTTCACCAGACTCGAAATGTCTGGTTTTAGACTAAAATAATTCATTAATTTGGTGTAGGGCCTCCTTTTGCTGCCAATATAGCATCAGTTAGTCTTGGGAATGACAGATACAAGTCCTGCACAGTGTCCAGAGGGATTTTGAGCCATTCCTCTTACAGAATAGTGGCCAGGGCACTACTTGATGCTGGTGGAGGAAAAGTGACTCAATAATATTTTGATCTGGTGACTGTGCAGGCCATGGAAGATGTTCAACTTCACTTTCATGTTCATCAAGCCACTCTGTCACCACTCTTGCTGTGTGTATTGATGCACTATCATCCTGATACACGACACCGCCTTCAGGATACAATGTTTGAACTATTGGGTGCACATGGTCCTCCAAAATGGATGGACGTGCCCATCTAGCAGAAGTATTGGGCCAAGGGAATGCCAAGATATTGCAGCCCAAACCATCACTTATCCCACCCCCCCATGCTTCACTCTGGACATGCAACAGTCTGGGTGGTACGCTTCTTTGAACTCATCAGAGATCAGTACATGTTTCACATTGTCCACAGCCCAAGATTTTTGCTGCTGGCACCCTTGAAACCTACGTTTGGCATTGGCAAGAGTGACCAAAGGTTTGGCTATAGCAGCCCGGCCATGTATATTGACCCTGTGGAGCTCCCAACAAACAGTTTTGATGGAAACAGGAGAGTTGAGGTGTACATTTAATTCTGCAGTGAGTTGGGCAACTTTGGTTTTGTGTTTTTTGGATCAATCTGGGTTAGCTCCTAGACATCCCTTTCAGACAGCTTCCTCTTGCATCCACAGTTACTCCTGTAGAATGTGGTTCGTCCTTCTTGGTGGCATGCTGACATTACTCTAAATACCGTAGCTCTTGAAACATCACAAAGACCTGTTGTCTTGGTCACAGATGCACCAGCGAGACCCGCACCAACGAGACCCGCACCAACAGTTTGTTCTCTTTAGAACTCTGTGTCACCTATAATGTTGTGTGCACTGCAATATTTTAAGCAAAACTGAGCTATTAATTAACTGAGCTCAGCTAATTAAACCTACACACTCTGCTCTTACTGAAGGAATGTGCAATCAATGATTGGCCGCCAGGCTGATCAAATGTAGCCATGAAACCTCCAACACTAAATTGGTCAGTGTTTCAGATTCATTGTCCAATCCCTGTACTTCTGAGCGCTGCGTTTCGCATTTTCACTAACGATCAACTGTTTCTGTGACGGTTCAGGATAAATACATACTGTTACATCCCTAATGGGTATAGTGACTGAGCCTGTACATACATATGCATTTGTTGTTGTTTTTTAACAGTATACTGACATATTTTATTTTCTGTCCTGCAATGTGCCTATTTGTGACGATGAACACAGATCGCCAGGATTTAACAGAATCCAAGTGAATCCAAACCAACACACAAGGACCAATCAGACCTGGGTTTGGGCCGCAGTGACCGTGCTCAATATAGAAACCCCAAGTAATATAAACTCTGATTCAGTGACCTGACTGTGATTGATCTGAGGTCCAGACATCTCTAATACTCACCTCAGGCCTTCCTTGCTGTCCAGCCCTTCACAACACATGTCCTTCCTGCCTGTTTACTTGCATATTGACACTTCTTTTACAGCTGCATTATTTATTTCATTAGAAAGCACTGTCATTCCTTGTCCGTTCCACCTCACCCAGGCATCCTTTTTTTTTTTTTCCTCATTTCCATGGTCTTGTCTCCTTCGTTCTCCGTCTGAATAAACAACTTACCTCATCAGCATTGTTGTGCCTCTGTTCTCCTACTTGTCAAAGCGCCTCCTCGGAATTCAATTACCCAACTGTTGTTTTATGATGTTGTCTTGTCAGCTGATGACGGATTCATTATCTCATCACTCCGCTTGACAAAACTGTCACAACGCTCTCTTTTCCTTTTATTCCACTGCTCGCGCTCAGCTTGCAAATCTATACCGGCTAGCTCTCAGTCCTGCCTGTGATCTCCACTGCCATCTGCTCCAGACTCCAGCTCATCTCTGAGATCATCCTGCTGGAAAACTATCAAGCCCCTGCGAAACAATGCACCGCTGTTGCAGAGTAAAGGCCATTTAACATTTGAAATGACTGGATGTTTATGCATACGGTGGCAGAATGTGGTTGTCAGTTGAGTGTGTGTTAAAAACAATACTGCACTGATCACGCACTGTTTGGTTTTGGTTATTTTTTGCTGTCAGTCAATGATTTTGGGACTGTCAACCTCTCCCAGGTTATGAAAAATGGCAGGGGAAAAGAGTGAGGCATAGTCCAAAATTTGTCAATCACTGTGAGTGACTGTAGAAATTTCTTAAAATATTTATAAACTATTTTTTCTACAGCAAAATATGTATATACTGTACACAAATTCATGACAGCTAAATGAATTATTCAGCATCTCGACTAGTGTTACTTCAGCTTTTTCATGTAGTAAAAGTTTTTTTTTATTAATATTTAACGCTTATTTTGTAAGCAAAAATATTTTGTTATGTGCATTCAACATATATTATTAAATAATATATATGAATATTATTTTTGTGTGTTTTTTTCGTTGCGTGTGTATATAACATTAGATGTGCCTCCATCATCAAATATTAATTTTACTATATTTTCTTTGTTTTATTTATTTAGAATTCTTACTTTATTTTGATTTAATAACAAATATGTTAATTAAATATTTCCTTCATATTTTGATTTATTATTTTGTTTTATGTTTCTGTATTTATTTTTTGTATTATATATTTTGCGTGTATATTTTTGTTTTGTTCCATAATTAAATGTTTTTTTTTTGTATTCTTTAAAATTCTCAGTTGTAAAATTTTATTTTGTTTAAAAAACAAATATTTATTAAAAACATATACATTTGTTGTTCAGTATATTTTAAATAATCTTTAATTGCCTGTTGTTGGCAGTTGACTTTTTGTTTGTTTTAATTATTTAGAGTTCTTACTTTGTTTTAATTTAATAACATATGTTCATTAAATATTTCATGAATATTTTGATTTATTATTTTGTTTTATTCATATGTTTGTATTTGTTTTGTGTGTATATTTTTGTTTTGTTCTTCCATCTTTAAGTGAAGTTTTACAAACTAATTTCGAGAGGAGCACATGATATGATTGATCGCGGCTGGTCTCTCATCCATAATCAGCAATAATTCAATCAGATTCATCCAAACATACAATAAATAGACTGATTTTATCCTACTGTCTTATCTTCGTTTTGGGAGAATCCTCCCTTCCACCCTATCTCCTCCTTTTCCTCCTTTTACCAGGGGTAGCTCTCGAGACCTACCTGATCTCGGACCCCCTTACATGCTAATTGTCCAGACGGGGTTTTCAGGGTTTTCTCCCGGGACAGCATGCCAAACCTGCTAATAGTGTCAGGCAATATCTAAGTCTGAACTCTTGAAATGTTTTTTGTTGTTGTTGTTGTTTGTAGTAATTATTTTAAATTCTCAGTTGTAAAATTGTATTTTGTTTTAAAAACAAAAATTTATTAAAAGCATATACATTTGTTATTCAATATATTTTAAGTAGTCTTTAATTGCCTGTTGTTGACAGTTGACTAGAAGTTCATTTTGGACCCCAGAGTGAGTTGAATAAGAAATTATAGCCCTGTACTTGACAATTTCTCATATTTCTGCTGTGTATTGAGAGACATAAAAAGTGGTACATCAAAAGGCAATTCTTTCTATTCCTGTTACTTAACCCTCAGACAAGGTCATTTTGCGTTCCATAATGCATTATTCAGTCCTATCTTTTCGTCTCCTGCTTCATTATGCCTGTGTTTGCAGTGTTTCTCTCTGTTCTTTTGGAAATGTTTCGAATAAAGGGTCTGTGAATTCATTCAGCATGCATTCATTTGTTCAAATATAAACTATGCTGTGGGAATATAGATCTTGAGAAGTTGTGCACTTCTCTTCTGAAGGGAACAGTCACTGCAGGAGGTGTTGAGCAGGGGTAAAGGTGCATGTTTACTGGACTTTTCTTTTCTCAATCGTCTTTCAAAGAGGATTTTTTAAACTCAAATTTGCTACGATGAACTTTTGAACCATTCCCATTTAAATGATAAAAAGCCCATATTATGCATTATAAAAGGTCATATTTTGGGTTTGGGGTCCCCATCAACAGGCTGATATGCATGCAGGGTCAAAAAACACTTTCATTGTCTTATAATATGCATTTATTTTTACCTAATTATCCCAACGACTCCCATATGATTTGTTCAGCGATTCATTTGTTCCCAAACCCCTCCTTTGCATGAGGCTAATCTGTGCTGATAGGTCCGATGTTGTCGATGCTGCAGGCAAAAGATCCAAACACAAAACCAATCATTCATTTGATTCTGAGTCGACTCTTTCCTTAAAGAATCAATAGTTTTAAACACAGTGCACTTTCAGATTTAAACCCCAGCTGGATGTTTTCATTCACTTAGAGCTGTTATACACTGCATGGAAGGTCATTTTCAAAAACCCATAATAGGGGCTTTTTAAATATTGCCATCAGGGAAGAAATTGAGTCTTAGTAACTTTTGAGATTGGAGATATTTTTTTAAATACATTTAATGGTGTCACTAGGATGTTTTGCTTGGTTGCTAAATCTTTGACTGGTGGTTACTTAGTGGCCCACAAAAGCATTCCTACCCTAAATCTAGTTTTAGACTTTGGCCCACATGTTGATTCAGTTTTGCCTTCAGCACTGTCTTAATCCTTCAAGGCAAAGATACAAATAAAAACATCATGTGCCAAAAACATTCCTCAGAGATTTTGGTCCATATTGATATGAGAGCATCACGTTGCAGCAGATTTAGTGGCTACATGTCTATGATGTGAATCTTCTGTCTCAGAACCTCCCAAAGATGATTGGTTTGATTGAGTTTTGAGTTAAGTGAACTCCCTGCCATGTTCAAGAAACCAGATTAAGATGATTAAAGCTATGTGACATTATCCTGCATGTAAGTGGCCTCGCAAGATGGATACGCTGTGGTCATGAAGGCTATTATCAATTAAATGTTGTGTAAAAGGGGTAGTTCACCCAAAGCTCATTAAAAGCTTTTTATTTATTTCATACTTCAGTTTCTCATCAAATCTTCTGACCAATCAAATGCCCTCTATATTTAATAGGTCCCACCTCCATCAAGACACTTTGTCATTTATTCACATTTTAAAGAAACCAAGGTTTGCCTAAACACTTGCAAATTAAAGCATATAAAATAATAAATGCTAGCCAAACTGTGTTGATTAGAGGTGCACCGCACCTTTCTACGGCAAGCCCAGAGGGAGAAAATACATTGAACACACACATACATACAAAATCAGTAACTAGGAGATTCTAAATTAAACCTGTTAAAGACAATGTCTGTTTTCATTCGGTGAACAGTCCTATGTAGGGATACAGATAGGATTTCATGGGTGAATGAAGTCTACTTTCACGTTAATATCACATGAACCACTGTAGTGCACAGATATGGTCTGCTTCAGCCCAGAGAGACGCACGCAGCACAGAGAAGATTATATGCGCCAGTTGGCATGGACCACAAACATTTTGGACCCATTTGAAATACACAGAAAGCTGTATTTTAAAGTGGAGAAATGGCAAGTCAACTCAATATTATTATTATTGGATGTGGCAGTCTTGAGGCTGATGCACTTGAACTTAACAGCTCTGACTGGCACAGTTGTGATCTAAACAAAATGCCATTGGCGGTTTTTGAAAAGGGGGAGGGGCTACTCTATGCCCTGCCCTGTCTTTGTTTCAATACAAATGCAGATTTCAGATCACTTCACATGACTTTTAAAGGAGACCTATGAAAAAATCACTTTTATAAGGGGTTTAAACAGTTGTGTGGCAACAGTCTGTGAATATAACCACAGTCTGCAGAAACACTTTGATTGACATTCTCCCTTTGCACATGTCATCAGAGGGGGAAAGCCCCACCCATTAGTGACAATCTCTCCCTCATTAGCATAGGATGTTAGTCTTGATTTTGAATCTGCCACTACGCTGACACACAGGCATTTGTAGCTCTGACCATTCACAATCTCATTTGAATTTAAAGTGACAGTCACCAAACGCCACAATTAGGATTAAAGCCTAAAAGGAGCAGTTTCAAAGAGTTGTACAACATTATTTGTGAGGTATTTTGGGCCGAAACTTCACATACACACTCTAGGGACATCAGAGACTTATTTTACATCGTAAAAAGTGGCATAATAGGTCCCCTCTAAGGCTACTTTAATATGAAGTACAACCAAAACTGGGGTTTAGGGTTTTGTTCACATCACTACATTTATAACTGAAGTGATTTAATTAGCCAGCAAGTCAACATAATGTATTGGTATTAGACTCAGAAACATACAGAGTCAGCAGTAACAGCAGTAGAGTTTTCTTTAGTTGAAGAATGCATTTGTAAGAAACAATCTTCTCTGTTGTGTTTAATTGCAGGCAATGAGTTTGGCCATCCAGAGTGGCTGGATTTTCCGCGAGTTGGCAACAATGAGAGTTATCATTACGCCCGCCGGCAGTATAACCTCGTGGACACGGATCATCTGCGCTACCAGCAGCTGTACGCTTTCGACCGAGACATGAACCGCACGGAGGACAAGTACGGCTGGCTGGCTGCTGCACCGGTGAGGGCAAAATCACCCATACACTTACCTTCCTTCAATTCAATTCAAGTTTATTTATATACAATAATTATTGTTCCAAAGCAGCTTCACAAAATGGGTGCACATTATTGCATTACAATCAAAATCAGAAAAGTTAAGGTTATTAGTTACCAAGACTTTATTAGTTACTAATAACTTTAACTAATTAACTACTAACTAATAGCTTTTAAGGGCTGCACGGTGGCGCAGTGGGTAGCACGTTCGCCTCACAGCAAGAAGGTCGCTGGTTCGAGCCTCGGCTGGGTCAGTTGGCGTTTCTGTGTGGAGTTTGCATGTTCTCCCCGTGTTCGCGTGGGTTTCCTCCGGGTGCTCCGGTTTCCCCCACAAGTCCAAAGACATGCGGTACAGGTGAATTGGGTAAGCTAAATTGGGTAAGCTAAATTGGCCATAGTGTATGAGTGTGAATGAGTGTGTATGGATGTTTCCCAGTGATGGGTTGCAGCTGGAAGGGCATCCGCTGCATAAGTTGGCGGTTCATTCCGTTGTGGCGACCCCAGATTAATAAAAGGGACTAAGCCGAAAAGAAAATGAATGAATGAATGAATAATAGCTTTTAACAGGTAAAGTTATTATATATAAACATAGTTAACCTGCAGTTACAGTTGAAGTAAAAATGATTAGCCATCCTGTGATTTTTTTTTTTTTTTTCTTCTTTCTTTTCTTTTTCAAATATATCCCAAATGATGAACAGAGCAAGGAAATGTTGACAGTATTTGCTATAATATTTTTTCTTCTGAAGAAAGTCTTATTTGTTTTATTTCAGCTAGAATAAAAGCGGTTTTCAATTTTTAAGGTGAATATTATAAGCCCCCTTAAGCAATATTTTTTTTTCGATTGTTTGCAGAACAAACCATCATTATACAATGATTTGCCTAATTAGCCTAACTTGCCCAATTAACCTAGTTAAGCCTTTAAATGTCACTTTAAGCTGAATACTAGTATCTTGAAAAATATCTAGTAAAATATAATGTACTGTCATCATGCCAAAGACGAAATAAATCAGTTATTAGAAATTAGTTATTAAAACTATTATGCTCCGAAATGTGGTGACAAATATCTTTATTCTGTTAAACAGAAATGGGGGAATAAAATATACAGAGGGGCTAATAATTCTGACTTCAACTATATAAACATAACCTGCAGTTATATGTAGGTGATGTCTATGTGTACATGTTCAATGAAGTGTATTTCTGCATTAAGTGTATGTGTTGTCTTCACACTAGCAGTAAATCTTGCGTTCTGATCTTCCTTTAGTTTTTGTCATCTCCAGTGTTCTCAAACTGCCATCTCTTACTGTAAACGTGCATCATAAAAGCTTCTTTCCATCAGCAAACATCTGCCGTTTCACTAAAACAACAAGCCGTCCCTAAGCAGCCCTGCAATCTCATTACATAGCTGCTTTTTAAAAACAAATTTCCACCGCACCATATGGAAGATCCATATTTGAATCGTTACCTAAAGGGAAAAAAGGCACATTCTGCATCTTTGAGGTTGTGAATGGACTGATTTACTGCTGTCGGCTGTGGAAGAGTGAAAGTTTGGAGGTAGTGGCAGATTGTCTTAAAAAAAATCAATGTAAGAAACTTTGTCACCGAGATCCCAGCTGTGAAGGACAGGAAATAATTTAACCTGTCACTCAGTTCACGACAAAAACAAAGAAAGACAAAGCAAAACTTTTTAACGGTTATGGACAAAGTGTTGCAGCGGATTTAACCCTTATGTACTGTTGGGGATGTTGGGGGTGATTTTGCGTCTTAATTTGGCCATAACGTTTGTTACTAGTGTTTCAGCTAGCAGAATGATTTTTGGTGACAAATCTTATTTTGACACATATTTTGAGAAAATACACTCAAATTTACTACCCTTTTGTTATGTTCGGGATGAAAACATCCACTAAATAAACTGCTGAAAAAAATGCATCAGATAAATATTTGTTTTCCAATTTTTTTGAAAAATCACTAAATTGCTTAGAAAAATACAGGATTTTTAACTCTTTAATTGCCAAATTCATAAATGATGTCACTGATTTGGTAAAAAAAAAAACACACAAAATGACGTATTTTCAATATTAAAAGTAATTGTGGACTGGATTGTTTTTTAACCTTTTATTAAAGTCTTGGACATGTGAAACAACATTGCCTTTGATGCATTATTTTGATTAATTTAAAAAAAATTTCTCCCTAATTTACTGTTGGTGGCTGTTTTTGCCCCATTGACTTCCATTATAACCACATTTTTTTATTACAAAACCATGACATCATATAATCATCCGCTTTTGATTGTTGCTGGTTTTCCCTGTTGGGAAGAGGTAAAATTTGTAATTTTTACTGTTGATTATCAGTTGGCACCATTAACCCTTTAGATAGGCCTGTGCAAAAAAAAAGCTTAGTTTCTGTATTTTATATGGAGTATAACAGCAAATTAAAGTGTGTGTATGTGTGTCTGTGAGTGTGTGAGAGTGACCTTTGCGCACTTACCTTGATGTGTCTTAGAAAATCAAAATATGCATCTCAGCTCAGAACTACATGGAGTAAATAAAAACAAAGACTGTGTATTTATGCACCATCAAATGTGGCTATAATGGAAGTCAAATTGACAAAAACAGTAAATTAGGGAGAAAAAATGAAAATCTAACAATGCATCAAAGCCAATGTTGTTACTAATCGTTCACGTCCAAGACTGTGATAAAAGGTAAACCAGTCTACAATTACTTTTTATATTGAAAATACATAATTTTGTGTGTTTATTTCACCAAATCAGTGACATCATTTGTGAACTTGGCAATTAAAGAGTTAAAATCCTGTATTTTTTTTAAGCAATTTAGTAGTTTTGATCAGGACTGAGGTTGATTAACAGATTTATGCAAAAAAAAAATTGAAAATAAATATTTATCTGATGCATTTTTACAGCAGTTTAATTCAGTGGATGTTTTCATCCCGAACATAATGAAAGGGTAGTAAATTTGAACAGTGCACAAGGGTTAAGAGAAACATCAGGCTTGAAATGCTTCAGTACAGAGTGTCTTATTTGAGGTTCTGAATTGTTCTTTTGAAGTGGAACTGCTTTTATAGAATAACTGTTTCTGCTGTTAAGAAAATTAAGATAAGAGTTTACTCTTTTTTTCACATAAAGTACACATAACCTGTACATTCGAAAGTACTGTTACTTTGTTAATTTGTTTACATTGCACTGACTTGAATTGGCTTTTATTTTGAGTTTTGGTCATTTTGCTTATATATTTTATTTAATCGTATTTCACGAAATCTTATCATTCCAAACCCATTCGAAAATTCCAGATATGTACATACTTGTAATTAATGTAATTTTATAAGTAATTAATTGTAGATTTTGTTAAATTACTATATTAAATATGTTATGAGAGAATTTTGTAATATTATTCAATATAGTGTATTATAGATGTATTTTTATGTAATAATATAGCATATATCATAAATAAAACAGTGTCTGTGATTTGTAGTTTTTAATTCCTTATTTCTTACAAAATACATTTCTAAAGTGTTTTTCTGATATAAAATTATGTATAAAAATATAAACCATTATTGATTCATTAATATGTTACATAATAATATAGGTATCGCTGATATACTTTTATATTTGTATGCTTTAATCAGTTTTTTTTGTATGTTTCATAGTTTAAAACTTTCTTAATAGCTTTAGAAACCCAGAGAGTGGCCTAGACAGTGTGTTTCTTTTCCGTGTTCTTGTGTGTTTGACTGTCCAAAGGTGATCATCCAGATGAAGAGAATTGGCAAAGATTAGATGTCAGACTGTGTAAATGATTCATGGAAGAGGATTAACTTCCTCATGTGATTCACAGTCCATTTTACACCTTCTTCACCTCATCTGTCTCTTATTTGACCTTGCCACATTGTTTCGAACATCCGGATTGTCATCATGTTTGAAAGAATTTTTTTTAAGATCAAGTCAGATTGTAAGACGTGGTGCAAAAATGACTAAATTATATTACATATTTATATTCATTCATTCATTCATTTTCTTTTCGGCTTAGTCCCTTTATTAATCAGGGGTCACCACAGCAGAATGAACCGCCAATGAACACGGGGAGAACATGCAAACTCCACACAGAAATGCCAACTAACTAATGCCAGCGACCTTCATACTGTGAGGCGATCTTGCTACCCACTGCACCACCGTGACGCCCATATATGTATATGTGTATGTATATATATATATATATATATATATATATATATATATATATATATAT
>CAIGQV010019070.1:25949525-25960969 GCA_903798115.1 Danio jaintianensis | reverse complement strand
TATATATATATATATATATATATATATATATATATATATATATATATAAATGTTAAGTAGAAGCTGTTACTCATTAGCTATATTAAGCTTTATAATTCTATTATCTAAATGAATAAGAAATATGAAACTTGGTAATAATAATGATAATTTAGATATAGACATCTACTAAATTTACACTACATATAAAGTTTGGCATAATTAACATAAACTCAACAAAATCTCAATGTAAAATGTTTGTTTTTGCTCGTATTTGTCATGAGCTCACCTCAAAGACCTAAAACATTTTCTATGTACACAAAAGGCCTATTTCTCTCAAATATTGTTCACACGTTTGTCTGAATTTGTGTTATTGAGCACTTCTCCTTTGCCGAGATGATCCATCCACCTCACAGGTGTGGCATATTAAGATGCTGATTAGACAGCATGAGTATTGCACAGGTGTGCCTTAGGCTGGCCACAATAAAAGGCCATTCTTAAATGTGCAGTTTCACTGAAATGAAAAGGTTGCAAATATAGCTTACTCTTGTTCTTAATAACTTGAGGAAATGTAATCATTTTTAAGCTCAGAAAGCAGTTCAGTATTGAAAAAGAAACATTTGGACACAAGCCTAATTTAATAGTCTTGAATCACAACCTTCAATGTTATTATTTTCAGTTTGCTGTGAATTAGTATCATGAGAAGTATCTCATTCAAGGGTAAAACAGTACTTCCAATACAGGCGGAAGTTAAAGGTGCAACAGGTGATTGTCTTTAGAAACATTTTTTGTTGTGCTGGTTGAAAGTTTCTTCACATTCCTAAATATATTTATATGTATTTTTATATTTTCCCTAAGGCATAAGACAAAAAAATGTTTGTCCAATTAAAAATTTCAGGCTGAAAATTATGATAGGTAGCCCAAACTGTCTGTCAACAACAGCAGATTTGTATATCTGCGGTCCTTGTTCACGCAGACAGATCCGTCATTTGCACATTCACGTGCAGCAGTGACCTGCAGCTGACAGAGAGAGTGACAGCAGACAAACTCAGCATCAACATAAACTTCCTTCTGAAAGACCAAATAAAGTGGCCTTGTAACCATGAAAAAAAAGATTGTTTTCAAAAGGGCTTCTAACAAAAATGCTGAATTAAAACTTTTCTAAATCCTGTATCAACGGAGTTGCTTTTGCACGCTGGAGAGAATATGCAGTTCAAAACCGCGGTTTGACGGAGGACAATATGTCTGCACTAATTCTTTTTTAGACAGGTAATGTTATGTTTGAAAACTATTTTAGTCATGCAAAGCTTATGTAGATTGTGTTCTTTTATGGGCTATATGCACGGAAGTGTTGTTCAGCCATTGAAAACTTTCAGCGAAAGATTGATGTGACTATTTTCAATTTCATAGGGTACCTTTTACAGCATCAATAATGTAATTGAATCAAAATATAGTCAGTTAAATAAACTTTTGCTTTCGTTGTTCAAGCATAAAACGAGATGAAAGCCGTTTAAACAATTGCTCTGAGGAGCAGCAAGCAGTCATGATGAAAAGTTAGTGTCACTCGTTGTCTTGGTATTGTAAGTGTAATGTAAAAAGATGACAGGATATTTATACTCCTTTTTTATTTTTATTTAGTTAAATAGCAAAACATAAGTAAATAGCACTGTTCCACCTAGCCTGCTTTACTGAGGTATAGTTGGTTTTATATTCGCACATTCGTTCATTTTTGAACAATGACAACCTGTGACATGGTCCCTAGAGACCAGCAATCATTGCATGCATGGAATATTGCACATTATGACAAGTTTTTCTTGCTACAAAACTGAAAACGTGCTAGATATAATATATATATATATTTTTTTTTTAACATTTTTTACATTTGGAATTGTAGTATTATGAAGTACTGGCGAATGACATGATCTAAGGTAATAAGGTTGTCTATGGTCATCTATTTGGTGGTCATCAGGAAGGTACATGCATGCTCAATGCTATTATGCCAAGTTAGCATTTTCACAGATTGCCTACTGCACCTTTAAGTGACGTCATTGTGAAAAGGGTCTAATGGGGGGAGGGGGGGGGGGGGGGGGGGGGGGTTCGGGATCAATATCTTGTGTGACCACCATTTGACTTATGCAGTGCAACACATTTCCTTCACATAGACTCAATCGGGTTGTTGATTGTAGCCTGTGGAATGTTGGTCCACTCCTCTTCAATGGCTGTGCGAAGTTGCTGGATATTGGCAAGAACTGGAGCACGCATCATATAAGACAATCTAGAGCAGGAAATATATGTATTATTATTTATTAACAACACCAATACCACAATATTTGGAAGTAAAATACCTCTTACATGTGTTTCATCAAAGCATTTTAATATATGCACAGCATTATATAATTGTTCCACAGACATCAGTAATCGTTTCATGACCTAAACTAATGAATCAGTATGTTTCATATTCATTTAAAATTGTTACTTTCATCATAAATAAACTTTAAATCTAAGAGGCAATATTAAAACTTTTAAAAAGTGATGTAACTGATCAGACGTGATTTATCATAGCTACATTAAAAATAAATAAATAGAAAAAAAAAGTTTGGTTTATTTTTATTTTTTTCCTGAAGATTCAAAGTGCCTTGTCTTTATATGAAATTATGAAATTTACTAGCAATTTCACACAAATTGTTTCTTCACCTTTTTTTTCATTGTGTATTGAGTAGTGGAGACATTTATGTTATATTAAAAAAAAAAAAAACTCAAATTGCGAGACGAGCAGTCATCATAAAAAGATATCTAATGGCATAATTAAAATCATTGCAGCATTCACCGTGTTGCTTTATTAGCTCCATCACAATATAATTTGCTATCATAGCCGAAATCGCAACCACTATATCGTGAATGTTGAAGATATCCTCCAGCCCTGCAGGGAACTTCACTTGAAAAGACGGCTGCATGGGCTGCCCGCTAATTTGAAGTGCTTTCTCAGCAGGCTTCTAAAGACTAAAGCTGTGATTTTTGCCGAACGCTGTTTACGTGCCTCTACAATCATACAGGACGCCCACTGCGCTGCAAACCGAAAGCTGTTCAGTAACTCTTACTGCTCGCTCTTCCCCGTCTCTCTTTGCTGAAGGCCAGTCATGCATTATTTACAGTACGTCCACTACTGCACACAGCAGGTCATATACAATCTGTCTAGACAGCTGCAGCTCAAGTGCTCTAGTTTTGCAGATTTTTTTGAAATATTCTCTCTTTTTTTCCAGAAGTCGGCAAGAAATTAAGCATTGACCCAATTTTCTAAACTTGAAAATAAAGTATTAACTGCCTGCCAGAAAAAAAGCCAGTCTATGATGTATGGTTTAAGCTAATAGCCTACTAAATTAGCTTTAAATCTGTGAAACTGGCTAGTTTTAGTGCCTTTTTTCCATTTAGCAAGATTAAAACTTAGGTTTGCTTTCTTGAATTCAAATGTACATTTTTGTTGTATCCTTGTTTCAAATTTAGATGTTGATTTTGAAGAAGCAATCTTGCCATTTTAGCACATGGTTAGCATGTTTCAGTGACTTGCGGTGAGGTTTGTGGCTGGTGAGGCACGACTCTTTCTTTTCTCACCCTCTCACCCACACACTGCACTTAATGTTAAGAGTATGTTTTACTTTCGAAATGGGGTATAAATTCGTCCTGTTTGGAGTTTTAAATCCTTTTGAACATAATTAGGTGCTGCTTGTTAATCAGACAATGCTTCTATGTTTGTTCTTGCTGTCAATTGCAGAAAAAAATGAAAGATAAAAGTGTCGCGAAGGGGAGTCAGATTTTGATACAACTTTCCTTCACCTCCTCTTGCGGCTGAGCCCACGCGGTTTGCGCTATGCACTGGTCACTACTAACTGAATGAAGTAGGAGCACACAGTTATGTTTTGTTGAATAAGTTGCACATAAAAGTTGCGTTTAAAAACCGCCCAAATTTTGTCAACCAGCCTATGCCATTATTTACCCGCACAATCAAATTCAAAACCGCCCAATCTGGCAACACTGATCACGGCGGAAACGCTCTTTCTCTCTCTCTCACTCACAAACACACACATGCACACAGACAGGATTTGCACACTGGTCTTACCTTTACTTGTAAGTTAAATCTCGAAATGACTTGTATTACTTTGAAGTAATCGAGTTATCTTCTGTCCCGTCCTTTGAAGCGAGCCCCTTAGCTCCGGTGTTGTGCCGTGAGGCGCACCCCTGCCGTAAAATGCACTCTGAAAGGTGCATCTATTAACTGAAATTGATTAAAAAAAATGTAATAATAGAGTTATGACACTAATGGGAGTGGTGACTGAGGTGAGTTTCATGAATGGAACCCTTACCTTACAGAAGATATATAAATAAATAAATAAATAAATAGATTGACTTTAAATACAATACAGATGAGATTAAGCAAATTGTTTAATGTGTGGTTTAGTTTAAAACAGCAACAACAATTTTATGTGTTCCATGTAGCCTAAATGTCTGTTTAAAACCCACCAAAAAGCCTAATTTTAGGCTACACTACAGTCAATATTATTATTTTACATTTATTTGTAAACCTAGTGCGTTTTAAAATGTGTTTCACTTCTTGTCCTTGCTTTATCCATCAAAATAATAATCATTTTACAGTTTAATCAATTATGGCCTTTGAGTTTTTGTTTTTTAATGTAGATTGAGAATGCTAATGAAAGTCTATGAGAGGGTGCATTTTGCAGCAGGGGTGCGTTTCTCGGCACAACACTGGCATTGGTTGTCCATTATTTATTCACGTTTTGATTAAAAGTCCAATTTTGAGAATTTTTTTGACCTGAGATATTACATCAGTGGACATTTATTTTATCATTAGTATACATCTCATGATGGCAGGTGAGGATGATGACAGGTGAGGCACTGCCTGACCGCACATCCCTGGCATGTTTAATAAGTTGCTAACATGT
The DNA here is from genome assembly GCA_903798115.1 of Danio jaintianensis. Classification (NCBI taxonomy): domain Eukaryota; kingdom Metazoa; phylum Chordata; class Actinopteri; order Cypriniformes; family Danionidae; genus Danio; species Danio jaintianensis. The sequence continues at coordinate 25,956,038 of CAIGQV010019070.1, read as the reverse complement.
TTTAGCAACGTTGCTAATGTAAAGAAGCATTTTGCTGTTTGGTAACACATTGCTAGAATGTTACTAATATGCTTTAACACTGTGGTCCCCAACCTTTCTGTCACCACGGACTGGTCAACGCTTGACAATTTTACCGCTCCCCGGGGGGGGGGGGGGTGTTTGTATGTAGATGTGTGTATGTATGCATGTAGGCAACCATCAACCGTTTTCTCAGAAGAAGACAAGCTGACAAAACATTGCTGTAACTCCTATACAAGCACTGCAGTGCTAACGTTACCAAAATTTGTATATTCCATTGAAAATATGCAGCTGATCGGTCAGTTGCGGCATTCTGAAGATGTTTTCGGAGCACCTGGAAGGCGCGAGCGCATCACGCCGCTTGCGCACACAAGTCGCGCACCTCCATTAAAATAACGAACTTGTGTGCGGAAAAGACGTGATATGTGAACGGCCACTGTAATTTGCGATCTCCAGCAGTTGATATTCTTGCACAGATATGCTGAGTTCACCAGATTTGTTGACAAATGCGTTGATCCTTTTCCCCTTCGCAAAGAAACTTTCCAAAGACGTCTGTTTCTTACTCATTTTGCTAGCTTGTGGGTTAAATTTTGGCGCTTAAGTGACCGAGATGTAACCGAGAGAATATGGTCATTTATCAAAATAAAAGATCGTTCAGACTCAGATAATAAATCAAATGGAAATAATTAATGATTTCTTGTGCGGCCGTTACCAATTGATCTATGGCCCGGTACCGGTCCGCAGCCCAGGGGTTGAGGACCACTGCTTTAACACTTTGTTTTGTGTGTCATTAGCATGTTATAGCACCTGTTAACATATTATTTTATTCCTATTTATGCCATGTTGAACATGTTTTGACATGTTGCCTGGATTTTTTTTTTTTTTTTTTATGTATTTTATTAAATCATAGTATTGCAGAAAAAAAATCATTTTGAGGTTTTTTTTTTTATTATTCTGTAATCACTAGTGTTCGTAATAGGGTTGTCACGATACTGGAATTCAATACCAATCGGTACTGTAATTTTAAAAACGTCCATTTCCCGCTAACATTTGATCGCTGTTGAGCACGTTCTTAAACACCCCTTTTCCTCAACGGAAAATACTGTGATTGGCCGTGAAGATCATTGGTTCACCGAACTCACCGCTGTTTACTGAGTGTAGTCACAGATACAAGGACACTGGAGCGTTTCAAAGTCACGTCGATCAGCTGCTTTGTCTATAAGCTGACATACGAGCGATCCGCTGATGAATCGCGTCTTTAAAATGCTCCTGTGTCCCTGTATCTGTGGTTACACTCCGTAAACAGCGGTGAGTTTGGTGAACTGATGACCTTCACGGCCAATCACAGTCATTTCTGTTGTGCACGTGATTCTGTGGCAAATCAGTGCTGTTTAAGAACATGCTCCACAGCAATCAAATGTTCGCGGGAAATGGACATTTTTTAAATTTCAGTATCGATTGGTATCGAATTCCAGTATCGTGACAACCCTAGTTCATAATGGACATTCAATTGATAAAAAATCTGAAAAACTTTAGTGGTTTAGTGGTTGCTGTTTGTGTTTAACTATTTTTAAAGGGTGCCTATTATGCCCCTTTTTACAAGGGGTAAAACAAGTCTCTGATGTCCCTACAATGTGTGTGTAACATTTCAGCTCAAAATACCAAACAAATAATGTTTTATAACTCTTTGAAACTGGCTCTTTTAGGCTTTGATCCTAATTGTGGCATTTTGGTGACTGTCACTTTAAATTCAAATGAGATTGTGCTCTTTTTCGAAAGAGGGCGGAGCTACAAATGCCTATGTGTCAGCATAGTGGCAGATTCAAAAACAAACGTCCTATGCTAATGAGGGAGAGATGGTCACTAATGGGTGGGCTTTCTCCCTCTGATGACATGTATAAAGGGAGAATATCAATCAAAGTGTTTCTGTAGACTGTTTTATGAAGTGTGATTATAACCAAAAAAAGTATACATTTTTACCATTAGAAGCTGGTTATATTCACAGACTGTTGCCACACAGATGTGTTTAAACCCCTCACAAAAGTGATTTTTTGCATAATAGTTCCCCTTTAATCCAATTTTTCACCAGTTTATTAAACATGACTCTATAGAACTTTCTCTTGCATTTTCACAGATCCTGGAAACATACAGCCTGTGGTACGTAAGCTTTTAGGACATTCAGGTGCCTCCATTGAGATCACCTGATTCATATACTTACGTCTGGCTGTGAAAGGAAAGCAGGCATGATGGGAAACTCTATTAAACACTTAGGCTGTTTGTGAATGCATAAGGGATATAGTTCCAGCACTTCATAGCACACATTATCTCCTGTGCAGCAGTTTGGCGCCAGTATATGATGACAATGAAGAGCATTGCTCCTCACTCATGTGCTCCATGAAAATGTAGCCCTTCAGATCTAGACTATTTACAGGAAATTCCTCCAAAATTCAAGACTCAGGTTACAGTTGCAGTAAGGGAGGAGCAGCTGCTGGAACCCAGTGTTATTCTGGTATCACTGACATTGTAATTTTTATTAAGAGATTAAATCTTTTTTTTTTATTTAACCATTAATTTAATTAACAATTTAACCATTTTAATTTTATTTTTAGTTTATTAATCTGCCTGTATATTTTACTCATTTGTGCTATATATTTTAGATTTTATAACTTATATGTCATTTAGAATATTTTTAATATAATTAATTTCCAAAATATATTGAATGAAATTTGAAGGAAGATTAACAAAAAAAAAATCTTATATGAATGTATTTAATAGATTTAGATTTAATAAATTTAAAGGATTACATCTGATTTTAATGCATTATGATAAAAAAAATGAAATGGAAGTTTATTTTTATTTTTATTATTTTTTTAGATTGACCAGTACTTATGAATGTTTTGATGAGGTTATCACAATATGAGGCTTGACGTGAATAATTTGCCAGTTGTTGCTGAATATTTTAAAATTAAATGAAGATACTGGCATAGATAGAGGCTGATGTCTGAAGATTACTTAAATGCTGAAGTTTGTTTGTTTGTTTGTTTTTCCCATATTAATAAAAGCATACATGTACATGGAAGCATTAGTTAAAATGCAAATACAACTATATTTTCTTTATAACATGCTCCAATATACTTTTAATAAAGTAATTTGGATGAGTTTTAATGTGCAAGTTCAGTACAAATTAATTTAGTTTGTTTGCTTGGTTGGTTGGTTGTTTTTTTACAATATTCCTACCATGTTCAAGCACATTGTAAGTAAGCTTTAGCAATTTTCTAGCATGGTTAGCAAGTTTCTAACTTGTTTTAGCAAGTGAATTTATTCTAACATGTTGTTAGCATGTTTTAGCAAGTCGCTAATTTAGTTCATTGCTATTGTCATGTGTCTGCCCTATCTTGTGTTCTTTTGTTCTGTTTTCCCACCATAATTTAGCCCACACCTGTTTTTGATAATCAGTTTTCATAAATAGATTAAAATACTATGAAAATACCTCAGATAATCACATTTTTTACTCCAATCTTACTTCATAGCTTCAGTTGAGTGTCTGAAATAAATCCTTTTGTGAGGTGATTCCATAGTCATATGATGTGGGAATTGCCTGAGTTTCTTCTTCATTGGTGTTTGGAGTTTCCACACAAAAGCACCCTCTAGCCTTCGAACAAACAATCGTAGCTTCGCTCAATCACATTTGCGATTTCGAAACATCATCCAAACCTGATAGATAGATAGATAGATAGATAGATAGATAGATAGATAGATAGATAGATAGATAGATAGATAGATAGATAGATAGATAGATAGATAGATAGATAGATAGATAGATAGATAGATAGATAGATGCTAACATGTATTAGCACGCTCCAACGAATATTAGAAAGTAATTCGGGTTTTGTGGTGTGCAAATCAATCATGGGAAAAGCAAACTCTTCTGCCTGTCTTCATTTGAGTCTCTTTAGTATGAGCACGTTCAGTATGAGCACTCTTCTCTCTTCTCTTCTCTTCTCTATATTCAGTTCTCAGTTTAGCAGAGGGTCTGGGTCAGTGAAACAGTGTGCTGGAGTAACATTGATAATGTGTGTTAATGTCTTCTGCTGACAGTCGTCTGATGCTCCGCTTCTGCTCCACACTGTCATCTCTGCACTTCAGTGAAGAGAAAAAAATTCTGCACTTCAAAAGTTTGCAGTTTGAGTAGTCTGAAGCCTCTGTTTTTGGTTAGGCGAAAAAAGCGGATGAATCCTGTGAAAATATTCTCCTTGCTACTTTATTTCGTTTGAACTCGTACAGTTGCAAAAACAACAAGCTGATCTGAGCCAGAGATTCTCCTGTTTATTGTGTCTAAAACATTGAAAGATAAACGTTAAATGATATTTAAAAAAATACTTTATACTTTATTTGTAATTCATTTTTGTTCAGTTATTCACATTCACATGCAGCTTAAATTATACACCATACTGTATATTTTGTATATACTGTATATACTGTTTTGATTTATTTGTAATTTAGATTTATTTTTTGATCAAAATTTCATGTCAACAGCTCCTTTAAAAATATATTTATTAAGAAAAATAATGACGTGTTCAGCACTTATTTTATCGGCTGTATATATATATATATATCCACCCGCTCTAAGGTTTATTTACAGTTTAAATTCATTTAAGTCCAAATTAATAGCCCTCTTGTGATATTTTAATTCTATTCAAAACATTACCCAAGTGTTGCTAAACGGAGAGGAGATTTTTTTCCACACAAATATTTTTACTAATTAATTTCTAAATAATGACTAATTTCTTTCATCTTTGCTATGATGACAGTACATACTATTTTACTAGTTATTTTGCAAGATACTAGTATTCAGCTTAAAGTGCAATTTAACGGTTAATTAGGTTAACTAGGTAAGTTAGGTTAATTAGTTAAGTCATTGGACAGCAGTGGTTTGTTCTTTAGCCAATCGGAAAAAAAGTAAATAATAATAATCAGGGCTTGACATTAACTTTTTTGATCACCAGCCACTGTGGCTAGTAGTTTTCCAACGTTACTAGCCACTCACCATTTTCACTAGCCACAATTTTGTTGTTGGAAAAATATATTTTATATGCATAAAATTTGACATGTTAAAATTACTTGATTTAGATTTTGTGTTATTTCCACATGCCTCCTCATTCAATTCTCTTCTTTTGTGTTGTGTATGAGCTTGCTCAATGAACATGAGCAAATGGGTTTTGGTTTCATAGTGTAGCATTGCAATGAGTTTTTATTTCACATGACTTTTCAGGGCTCAACACTAAGGATTTACCAAATTTATCTCTTATTTATGTATCTAAAACTATGGCTAGGTCTCTCAGATCACCAGTTAACTATACATAAATAGGGAGTTAATCTATTATTAAAGCAATGTTATTGTAAAAAACGATAATTAAACCATATTAACAAACATAACTGTAAGTAAAAGAAAGCAGGTGAAAAACATACCGTGTGTGATAATGAACATATGATCGCGTGCATACGGTTAATGTTAGGCCCGATAATAATCTGTTTAAAGAATGGTTAAAGCAAAAGTGGCAACTGCTGTTGCTTGCAAAAAGACGATTTTCTTTAAAAATCAGGAGCTCTTGAAAGCAGCAGGACTGTGGGTGCATGAGCATCGCTTTTTGTCCAGTCTATTTCAAAGAGAACTGATCGCACAAGTTGCGTTTCCAGGCACGGTTGCTTCGCGCCAGGAAATGGAAATTGGAGCTATAATAATATTGACCCTAAAAAAATATTTGAAAAAAATCATTTGGAAATATTTAAAAGAGAAAATGAAATTTTACAGGAGAGTTTAAATTATTTAAAAAGTATACTTAAAAATAAATGTTTTATTTTTAATATTGTATTAATAATATTTGTTTTTATTTTTTTTGTATTAAAATAAATTTTAATTTAAAACGTTTTTTTTAATTGTTTTCTTGAAATAAACTTTTGAATGGTAGTATTACTGAAATATTGTACATTTATTCATTCATTCATTTTCTTTTTGGCTTAGTCTCTTTATTAATCTGGGGTCGCCACAGCGGAATGAACCGCCAACTTATCCAGCATTTGTTTTACGCAGCGGATGCCCTTCCAGCTGCAACCCATCACTGGGAAACATCCATACACACTCTTTCACACACATACACTACGGACAATTTAACCTACCCAATTCACCTATAGCACATGTGGGGGAAACCGGAGCACCCGGAGGAAACCCACGCGAACACGGGGAGAACATGCAAATTCCACACAGAAACGGCAACTGACCCAGCCGAGGCTCGAACCAGTGACCTTCGTGCTGTGAGGCGAATGTGCTACCCACTGCACCACCGTGCAGCCCCATATTGTAAATTATTATTATTATTATTATTATTATTATTACTATTGTTATAAATGGATAAAATTAATTCTACTTCATAAGTAAGTTAACCTAACATTTGTAACACCAGCCTGTCTAAAATCCTGTGCTGACCAACTGGCCCC
>CAIGQV010019070.1:25917753-25934278 GCA_903798115.1 Danio jaintianensis | reverse complement strand
GCAGAGCTCAACACGGAGGCGGCCATCTTTGTCGGCGCCATCTTGTATGGATGGAGTATTGTAAATCTTGCTCGGGTATCATCATGAAACCTTCGCTGTCAGGGCTGATGTGTCTTTGATACGCTGCGTGCCAACAGGCGTCTGTGATTGTGTCAGGTCATAATTCTCCTATTATCTGACAGGGGCATTTACCTGAATGCTATTCTGAATAATTCAACCGCATCAGCATTCCTCCCTCAATCTGAAACAGGCTTGTCCTCGGGCAAAACGGCAGCACGCTTTACGGCTCAAAGATGCTTGATGACTTTATGACTAAAAGAAGATTTCTTAATGAATCTCATAAGGAACGGAAAGGACAAAGGTGCATCTTCATGATTAAGGCAGGATTCTTGCATGGATGATTTTTCCAATGGAAGATGACAGTGTTTTGGTCCAATCAAAATGTTTGATTTAGTAGGAGTGTTAGGCTGTACTAGGAACATTTATTTATGTACACACTGCCATTGATAAGACATCACGTTTTGGTAACACTTTACAATAAGGTTCCATTAGTCAAAGCTATGTATTTACTAACATGAAGAAACAATGAGCATTATTAGAGGCGCATTGTTAGAGAAAAAGAAGTATGCTGCTCTTTTTATGTTGCTAGGCAACCACTGAATCAGCTGCATATTGTCAAAGACTATAGAATACACAAGACATGTCACTCGTGTAGTTTTGAATGGAGAAAAGTGTGACGTCAATATGGTGAATGAAGCCCCGTCTACTAGTACAGGAGCCAATCATCGACTGCTATATACTGATGTTTCTTCGTGGGAGAAGCTCGGACCAGATGTGTGCTTTTACGACAGTGTTTGTGGTTAACAAACCCACTGGAATCTCAGCGAATACTTGCTTCACATTCATAAGAAATATATCCACATAAAGCTTGAAATCTGTACTTTTAAATGAACCAACTACACTTGAAAACAAAAGCTTGTTGGTTTTGTAATCTGTATGAAACGAACGTGAGGTACAGTCCACCCTGTCAAACGCACATCACATGACAGCAAGTACTCAAACGCCCACAAACTTGTAATCAAAGAGTCGCTGTCATTTCTGGAGGAGATTCGTTATCCAGACCAAGTTGTGAATTACTTCAGAAAACCAGCAGAATCTGACAAGGCATTATTCAGAGGATGATAATGTGTAAAATGGCCATAAATGAGGTTGGTGTCGTGATCCCATTACTTTCAAGTGCGCATGCGCATTAGCTCGGGCAACCTGAAAAAAATGCCAATATTTGTTTGATGCGAATGTTTAGAAACGAAACTTATGAGACAGTTGTTGTTTAATTTTATTGATGATTCCAAATATGTAATGTAATCGTAAGCTTGGCTAACAGTTTTGGAGAATTTGATGTTTCCCCATTCAAACAGAATGCCCGATCATACTGCCCGAGAGGCGTTTCAAAGATGGTCGCCGAGTGAAATAGCTTGCCTTAAAGGCACTTTGGTACTGAATTGTGGGCTAGCGCTGCTGTTTATATTGTTATAATTGTAATATTTAATAATATTGTGATATTGTGAACTCGAAACAGCAACCACTAGTCTCTCCTCCATCTTTAAAAGTCTCCATAGTCGTCTTGACAACACAAACACTGTCACCTCAATGGAAACCCTGCCTCTGCTTTCATTTGATTGGACAATGAAAAAAGACACAACTTATGTAGAGCATTTGTTCTGGTCAGAACTGCCAGCACACTGAGTGCAACAGGAAAAATACAAGGTTCAGCAGGCGATTAAAACGCAACGCAAAACACTCATGAACATTAGGAAACCATTCAAAAAGGCGCCTCTCATCACAAAAAGCGTGTTCGGTGTGATCAAGGCCTTACATTATTTATTCACCTTTGTTAATGTTATTTAATGGAAATAAAGTTGTTTATTGTTAGTTCTTGCTAACTCGCAGTGCATTAACTAGTGCATAATGTAATTAATAATGCATTATTAAATGTTCAACTATGATTTACTAGTATTGTTCATACTTAGTTCATGTTAGTAAACGAACTAATGAACTAATGAAACCTTACTGTAAAATGTGACTCATATTTTTGTGTCCATATCAAATAAATGTACTAAAATAATGTTATATGCATAGAAGGCATATTCAATGCAAGTAAAGTGTTAGCTTATTTTAAATAACTTTTGAAAAAGAATTTGTATTAAGTATAACATATTTTATGTAAAACTAAAACCACATGTTGGTCTGAACTTATAATATATATTTGTTTTTCAGCCAATGATAAACTTCCATTGAAAGTTCAACGTGACTATTTTCTATTTCATAAAGTTCCTTTTACAGCATCGATGTTGTAATGTAATTAAAATACATTCAGTTAAATAGACTTAAGCATTCATTTAGTTGTTCAAGCGTAAAACGAGATGAAAGATCGTGTAAACACAAGCTAAAATACTGGGGTAAAATAAACTTTCAGATTTTAAAGACATGAAGGGGGAAAATGGAATTTAATGCAAGGCAAGGCAAACTTTATTTATAGAGCACAATTTTACACAACCGTAGTTGATCCAAATAAAATATTTAATAAAATAAAATAAAACTTGTATTAAAAATATACGAAAAAAAGGAAATATATATGTAATACTAAAATACAGATAAGAAATAACATGCATGTGTCATTCAAAGGCAAGGGAGTAAAAATGCTTCTTGTCCTGTCTGAGACCCACTTTATATCATATATCTATCTGTTACGAAGCAGACACTGACAACAGATGTGTGGATCCACATGCAGTTTAATAAAGGACAGGTCGTAAAGGCAAAGATCAAATACAGGAGCATAAGGGTAATCCAAAAAACGTAGACACAATACAGGCGAAAGGTCAGGCTATGCGGCAAAGGTGTACTAGACCAGAATCAAAACACGGGAAAACAAACAAGGAAAAACGCTTCGTAATGTTCGTGAAGAAACAAGACTCGGCAATGTGAATGTGAAAGTGACGTGCATATATAGTCCATGTAATCAGTGAGATGAGCTACCACTGTGTGAATGTCCGGATTATTGTCAGCTGTTGCAGGAGTTGATGGGCGCAAAGAGTTCTGGGAGTTGTATTTCGGTAAGAATACCGGAAGAAACACGCTGGCGATCACAACACTATCAGGCCATGAAGATCACTGATTCTTTCAAAAAATCTGATCTTAAACGTGGCAATTTTGCGACCGTTCACCGGAAGCGATTGGGCTGGCTGACTGAAAATTAAAAGTCTGTGTGCATATACCACATTTAATTTTGCAGTTTGAAAACCCTGTTATATATCACACATATGTAAAACAAATCATTTTTCATTTTTAGATCATTACACCTGACTTTTTTTATGTCATTTATTTAGTTTAATTCATGTTAATATTTATTTCAGACTGAAATTTCACAGTCCCATGCTTTTAGTTGCTAAAGACCTCTCAAAACCTCTCGACAATCACAGTTGTATGTGTGTAAAGCACCTTTTTGGACCCTATTAAAGTCTACTCTCAGAACATGCCAGTAATTTTTCACCAAAAATCGCTAGCGAAAGAAGGATACAAGATGCTCCTGAGATAATGCACAGCGTAAAGGCTTCATTTTGAAATTTGGTCTCTGAATCACCTTCCTAGTGCCGAGACCTGTTTGCCCCTCAGAGGACAGGCTGCCATTACTGCTGCAGAGAGCCACAACATCACGACCCTCTTCGCAATCATGATCATGCACACATTTTCTTCAGGTCACCAGCGCTTGTGCGTCCGGCCGTCCTCAAACCCGTCACCCTCTTGTCCGCTATTTTTCCTCCCGTGAGCAAATCGACTTTGATCTCAGGCCCTCCCCTTTGTTCAGCAAGGCTTGGCTGATTACAGTGCTTCACCGCCAGCGCTGCCTGGCCTCAGAGACAAGCATCTGTAAGCACTAACAAAAACATAATTGCTAAAAGCCTCCAACTGCCAATTTCAGCTGGAGAGCCACTGCTGTTACACCGGCGCGCTTGCCAGGGAACATTGAATTAGCCGTTCTGGTGTTGTGCGTTCGCGCTCATCTACACACATACCTTTAGCATTCTTGTGGCGCGCTGTTTTCTTGTGCTGCCTGTCACATATGCTTTGGTCCTGGGTGACATTCATGCTTGTGTAATGGGAATGGTTGCTATTGATCAATGTGTGAGCGTGTATGGTAGGCTTCCTCTTTATAAAGGAATCCCTGTGCCTTAAGCATGCTCTTTCTCTCTCCATCTCCCCATAGACGACTTTTTATGGTTTTAAAAAGATGTGGAGTCTGTGTGAATCCACAGGGAAAGAAGTGATATTTTGCAGCACAGCACTTCTTGCTTGCATTTCGCTTTTAGTGTTCTTCCTCTAGAGCTGCAACATCAAATGTTGGCATCGATAATAACATTATTGGTTTCCAAAAGGCTCAGCGATGCATTTTCTGATGTATGTGTAGCCAAAACCCTTATAGAAAATGGCTAGGCCAAAGGTATAGTTGCATCTGCCCTTGCTCAGCAAAATCCAGCCATTTCAATAGGAATCTGTGTGCTTGGGCAATCTGAGAGAGTTTTGTGTGAGGGGTGAGCAGGTTCCCCAAGCAGATTTTCAAGTCATTTGAGAATTTGCTGTCTTAACCAAAGCTGCTTGGTTTGAAAGTGACTTCCACCAAAGTCTATAGACCATTTCGAAGGATGTAAACAAAAACAATGGTCCCAACGTATTTCCTGTTTTACGTTTTTGATTTCTATTGCTTCCAAGAATCCAAAAAGAGCCACAGATTGATAAATAATGTTATGATAGCTGTTTTAACATTAAGTTATGATTGAATCGCCTCTTGTTACAGTTATGAAATAGTTTGATAACAAGCAGAAAATGTTCATGGGCCAATGACATGACCACATTGAAATGGTCTATAGAATGCACAAGACATGTCACTCGTATTGTTTTGAATGGGGAAAAGTGTAACTGTTAATATGGCTGCTCTAGCGAAGGAAGCCCCGCCTTCAAGTAAAGTAGCCAATCATTGATTGGTAAAGATTGGGCTCAGTCCATATGTATGTTTTTCGACAGTTTCTGTAGCTTTGTTTTTATGAGCCCTCTCGTGTCAGCAATCGCGCTGGAATCTCAGCAAATACTTGCCTCACAGACATGAGAAATATATTTACATAAAGCTTAAAATCTCTACATTTAAACAAACTGAATAAACTTGGAAATAAATGTTCTCTGGTTTTGTAATCTGTATGAAACAAACATAAAGTTTTTCCATGAATTTCCAGCCACAAACTTGTAAACATAGAGTTTGCTGTCATTTTGGGAGGTGATTGCTGTCCAGATTAAGTTGGAAGTGAATTCAGAAGACCAGCACGATCTGATGCTGAGGATGATATTGTGTAGCACATAAGTTTTTGATTCTTATAGTGTTTATAGTTTGATTGATACTATTATGTCCTTCAGAAACTGCCATAAAGGAGGTTGATGTCATGATCTCGTTCCCTTCGAGTGTGTATGGGCATTTGCTTGGACAAAAAAATGCAGATTTTTGTCATGATTCTTACATTTAGAAACAAAATTTATGAGACAGTTGTTAAATTTCACTGGTGCTTCCAAATATGAAATGTAATCTTAAGCTTGGTCAACAGTTTTGGTGAATTTCCCCATTCAAAGAGATAGGAGATTGCATACCTGAGAGGTGTTTCAAAGATGGCCGCTGAGTAAAAGGACTTTCCTTAAAGGGACTTTGCTTCCACATGAATTGTGCGTCATGTGTCACTGCTGTTTTACTATTGACAATAGACAGTAGTCTTCTCAATTTTACTGCAATTTCACTAATGCACCTTAAATCCCAAAGTATACTTTTATTTGTGTACATACACAGTCAAATGACCTTCCTATCCAAGTGTACGGCATTTAATAATGTGCAAGAATATGGGTGCTCAGCACACGCAAAAAAAAGAAGGGTTCATTCTAGTCCAGTGTTTCCAAAAGTTTAGACAATATAAATGTTGACAAAGGTATTTGAACTCAGTCAAAACCGAGTAGCTTCGAATAATTACAGTTGATCAACTGAAGTCACATTTTGACAATGTTTTTGGTTCCTTTTCTGAACTTTAATCATCTCTGGACCATTTCTATCCATGGAGGATGAGAGAACTCTTGGATTTCATCTAAAATATCTTAATTTGTGTTCTGAAGATGAACAAAGCTCTCTGGGAATTGGTATGACATGGAGGTGAGTAAATAATAACAGAATTTTAATTTTTGGCTGAACTAACCATTTAAGAGGCTGCACTATTTTAGTGCAATGGAGGCCAGCTAGTAAGAACTGTCCAAGTAAACCTCGCTCCCCTGGCCTCAAAAGGTGAACTAGAGACATTAAACCACTTGAGGCTATGTCATTTACTTTATTGTCTACTTGTTGGAATAAATGGTGCTTTAAATCCTGCATGGAGCAGGACATATAGAAGTGTAGGGGTTTCAGGTATGGGAAAATTCTGTCCTGGAGGGCCGGTGTCCTGCAGAGTTTTGCTCCAACGCTTATCAATTACACCTGAAAATGCTAATCAGTGTATTTAAGATCACTAACAATCTATAGGCAAGTGTGTTTGATTAGGGTTTTAACTAAACTCTACAGGACACCGGTCCTACAGGACAGAGTTTGCCCATCCTTGGGTTATGTTGACTAGTGGAGTTTGCTGGGTGAGTATACTGGAGGCCACCTTCTAAAAGCTGTCTAAGTTATCCTCAGTCCTCTGGCCTCAAGAGTCCTGCTAATGACTGATGCTAGAGACTGCGGTCTTTTGTGTACTTGTTTGCACAATCTTGAATCCTGTTCAGAGTGAGGCACGCAGAACCACAGGGGTTAAACGAAGCAGTTTGTTTCAGCAGGGTGATTGTCACAGTATGACTTTGATGCCTTCCATCTGTCAGTTTTTGTACTAATGATAATAGTACATCAAGCAAATTGTCTGCTAATCAGTGGCTGTTCTTGGCAAGGTCAGTGGTAAACAAGGTCAGAGTTGTAGTTCAGGTGTCACATTACAGTGCTTGAATGGCGTGCAATTGGATGTTGCTCTCTGTTGCGTTCAGTGAATTGTAGAACATTTGAAAGGACCTTTGAATGAAATTAGCCTGCTAGATTACATGCAAATGATCAAACTTTATTTGAGCTGAGGATCTGAGAAAGGCCGCGTTTTAAAGGCAGAGTGAAGCGGAAGTTGCTGAGACGTTTGTTTCAGTATGTTAAGCAGTTTTTGCTTTTAGCCAATTCTTCATTTAACAAGTATTTTTAAACGATATGAATTATTAGATTATCAGGAATATTTGCATGAGCGAATGCCTCCATGGTGAGTGACAATTACTTTGATAGTATTACTAAATCCTGCTTTGTTTACACTTTGTGTGTGCACATTGGAAGTTCCGTTTTCCCTTTGTGGAATGAGAAAACAGACTACTGCCCCCTGCAGGTGCAGAACGCATGCTCTCTTTTCAGTTTGCTTACATCTGTTTGTTATGTTCATGTGCAGCTTTTTGGTCCAGAAGGGACTAGATGTGAGCCGACATGAGCCAACAACTTTTGGTTTTCATTGACACTAGTGGCATCGGGTTGGTGTGTCCCAGCCCTTAAGGTCTTAGCACACTGAAGTCTGAAATTTTCATATGCGTTTTTTCGTATTCATATGCGAAAAATTTGTCACGTAAACAAACCTTGCACACTGAATCCGATGCGTATTAATTAATCCATTACGAAAAAACGTAAAAACATTTCGGAGTCAGTTTAACCAGTGATACTTTGTTCTCCTCTCTCTTCTCCAAAGTAGACAAAGAAAGAGGAATAGGCTGCATATTGTCTTCATCCAATTGTGCCTAGAGAGGAAGGAGAGTTCAGATCATTATCAAAGAGCTGCGTTGGATTATCTTGAAATGCAAAGTTTATTTTTAGGAAATCAGCGGAATTTAGATACATTGCTTGTGATACTTCACACATTCATGTACGTAAACACATCCTGAACAGAGACTGGTACCTGTAGACATTATAATAGATGGCAGCCGCGTTGACGTGTTGAAGCAACGGAATGAAAGCGGACCATGCTTTCAATTATAATGTCTATAGGCAGTACGTCAAATATATGGACACACACACCAAACAGCAGCATAGGCAGAGGTGCGCCAGTCACTGAATCCAGTCACGGGTTCTCAACTGTCTGCCACATTGTCTTTATTTTATGCACTGTGTTTGTCATAAAGTTATCTGTAGCTCAAATGACAGCATTCTGTATTTAGCTTTTTGCTTGTATGGTGGCTCTAAACTGTCAAAACACCTCTCAAAGCAATTTTTCAGATGCGAAAAACTGAAAAAATCGAACCTGGTTCGAATTTTTTTATGACGGACGAAAGTTTCGGAGGCAGTGTGTCAATATGATTCACACAACGTGAGGTTGAATTTATTTTTTAACATGCAAAAATTACGGACGAAAAATTTCAGATTCAGTGTGCAATAACCTTTACATTCACAGAAATCAGCAAACTTTGTGCTTTTTGTTGTGTATTTGATGTCTGAGACAAAAGAGAACTTTGTTTAATACTCCAGTGTTGTCCAGTCTCTCTCTCTGTGTGTACTTTGTGTCTGTTTGCTCAGACAGTACTATATCTGGAGTATTAACTGACAAGGCTTTAAAATGCAGCCAGATATTTTGTTTGTTGTTGCTGGGGTAAAGGTGCGGTTGACTTCCATTCATACGCATGCGAATTCCCCAGACCGGAAACGCAAGCTTGTGCGACAAGTTTCACATGTCGCTGCATTCCAAAGTTCAAGTTTGGTGAACTCTGACCTGTGAATTGAATGAATGTATGAGGCCAATAAAAGACCCAAGCCTTTTAAATATGAAACAATTGTTTGTTTTATCAGATTCGCATAATCGTTTTATCTCAGCTCTTTTCACAGCACCGTCCAACCAAATTTCACATGCTCAAATTCTAGTGTGACTTCACTGTGGCTTAACAGAGGCAAAAGCTCTATAGAATCCTCTTCTGAAAAGGGGGCGGGGAGCAGCATCAGTTCATTTGCATTTAAAGAGAGACCCAAAATTTTGCTTTTAGCCAAAAGGGGATTATATAATAATTGATCTGTAGGGTATTTTGATGGGGCAAATATACAGATGCATTCTTGAGATACCTGAAAATTATATTTCATCTTATAAAAATAGCATGATGACCTTTAAATTTAACGTTATTAGCAATAATGCAAATCAAACTTGAAAAACTTACGAAGCTAATATTTCATTTTATTGCTGTGCTTGTTTGATATTCGCATTACTAAAATTGGAAAACCCTTTTTATAGTGTTCATTTCAGCTGGAACATTTTGAGATTTGTGGGTTCTTTTTGAAATTTGGAGAGGCGTGTTTTCTGCTTTGTGCAGCTAGCGTTTGTTGCTAATTAATATTTAGCTTGTAGTTGATACTCTGAGGTAGTTATGTAATTTAGCGTGCAAATTAGCACAATGGACTCTGCTTAGCACAAATCTAAGGCGTTACCTGCACTTCAGGAGAACTTTTTACTTTGCATGCTTTACTTTTTTTATAAATACTGACAGTAAGCAACTTACATGAAGCCCCCATTAATTCTCTCACAGGAAATAAAAAAAGAAAAAGCTTCTCTCACGCTCTTCCCAATAACATCTCCGAAATATCCATAACAAAGGAAGTTTGTTTTATCGGTGAGAGAATTCAATGCAAATAGGAGTATGAAGGAGTGAGGGGGGCAACAATACGCCAAGCAACACTTCTTTTTAATCATCGCTATCAAAGCCGGCAAGCTGGCAGTAAAAGCCAAGTGTGCTCGAGCTCGGGGCGAGAGTAAGAGAGTGTTTGAGGATAACACCAAGACCCACCGCGAGCCCATGGGGAAAGGAGGTGATTATTCAAGCAGCCAATTAGACGCCTGTCTGCATGTTTGTTACATCTCACAACTGTTTAAACCCCTGAGAGGTAAACAGAGAGAAAGAGTGAAGAGACTGGGGACTCGGGCTCCGCAGTCTTTTTTTTCTTTCCTTGTGCCACAGGAATATTGTTGTTTACTTACACGTCAAAGGTGAAAACTGTGTAAACTGAGCTGTTACATTTCTTGTTGTTTTTTGCACGTCACTTGACTAAACACTTTTTTTTATTTCGGTTCCTGTTGATGTACATTATATAATCATATGGTGGGATATTTAACAGGGGGTTTCAGCTGGTTTTGTTTCAGGAGCTCTCTTTTGTGTGTGAAATACAGTTTAAAGAAATGTTGACCAATAATAAGTTTACCAAAAATTACGAAAACTAATAAAAATGGTAATCAACACTCATTTTCTCATTAAATGTACTTCAATAACTTTGAAAATAAGAATCGTTTTTGATGGTAAAACTTTGTCAGATCTTTAAAAACATTTTACAGTGTAGCAAAAGTAAAAACAAAATCTCAAAATAATGACCAAACTATTATTATTATTGTTGTTGTTATTATTATTTTATTCTTATTATTAATAACATGTTAGATTTTGAGAAAATGTCTGTTTACTTTATTATTATATGTGAAATAATATGCAGTGTTAAACTACATTAAATATAGTACTGTATAATAATATTACCATTAACTATATTACCAGTTGCGCAATAATTTAGGTGATTTCTACTACCCCTTCATACCTGAATTATGTTCCAAGTTTCTGAAAAATGTAAAAGTAAGTTTTCACAGTTCTTGAGGCTCCTATAAATGAGACCAAATTATAATAATACAAATTCAACACCCTTTAAGTATATATATTTTTTGTCCATTTCAGTGGACATCAGGTCAGAACAGTTGTACTTCCCGAACATTATACCAACGGTTATTTATCATTATGGGATGACAACCTTCCACTCTCATGGACTGCAGGCTTTAAAGGTGCTGTATGTAAGTTTTCGACACTCTAAATCATAAAAATACGATAATATGTTTAAAGATATTTAAGAAACATGCCAAGTGAACATACTTGTTTATCTGAAAAACAATGCTGAAGTCAGATATTCTGCTTTGAAAATGTGTTTTCCATGCCGGAACGCTGTCTTTGTTTTGGTTCCCACCCAATGCCACTTTAGCCAATTATATTTCAGCACGCCGGGTTGCCTTAATGAAAAATCGCATAGTTCATTCATTTATTCAGAAAGGCTCTCTAAGCATATGTCCGTGACCGAAATGCGACCTCCGGTGGACAGTAGCAGACTCCGAAATGAGATCCAGATTCAGAGTTCCACATGAGGTTATTAATTAACAAATAATATGAATATTACGAACGTAAACATTAGGTGAGCAGGTTACATTGTAACCCCGTGTCCTAACACACTACGTGAGGAGATTTGCAGTGATAAGCAATTTGGCTGTTTGAATCAGACGAAACATGACAGAAATTTAAATACAGCCATTCAGAAGCACAGAATATGCACTCACTCACAAAATGGTAAGGTTTATAATCTAATTAATACACATTAAACCTCTTTAACATTATTAAATGTAGATGCTGAATCACTGATATGTGTTTAGTTCTAAAGTTCAATTTCAAATGGTTTATTTTAGTTTCAAAATCTGAGGTGAACTATCTGCTGCTGCTTTCAGTATTATGGCAATAAATGTCATGTAAAATGGCATTCAAACTCACATTGTTAGCATTTAACACTGAATAAAGCACATAAGGTGTACCTGAGGTGATCATTGTCAGTTTTCTGTTGTTCAGCTGCAAGAAATAGAAGCCGTTTCAAATACATCGAGCAGCTGATTGGAAAAAAACTCCTTTTAATATGGAGAATATTCCTTCTATCGGGTGCCGTTGCTTTTATTTGGAACACGATTTAAATCAGCATTGTTGGTCCTCAATCTGGCAACTTGCGTTTGTTTTGATCCAGGAATACAATACCTTGTTCAACCACTGGGTGTCAAATTTACATACTGCACCTTTAAATTAGATGAAATGCTCAGGAACCACAAAAAACATGGGCTGACATGTGATGTCCATTGTAATGGACACATGGTCCGAAGGGGTTAAAGCTTCCTAATGTATTCATTATTATTATAGATTATAACTATAAATAACTACAGATAATTATGTGTATATATTTAGCTGTTATTTGCTCATTTGTTTGTCCTTGCTTCCATTACTTACATTTTTTTTTGGAATTACTAATAAAGAAAGGAAAAAAAAAAAAGTTGGCACTTTATAATTTGCTCTTTATTTTAAAAAATGATGCTGATTTTATTGTGCTGGACTCGACCCAATTCACATTCATGGGCAAAATAAATGTTGCAATCATTTTTCAAACTGTAATAACTTTCAGCTTTATTATGACCTTTCTTTGGTAATGGTGTAGCCATGTAATCTCGGCAAATGTATATTAACCAGTATAAACCCTACATGATTTTCTTCTAATTAATGTTTTCCTTGAAACCTGGGGAAGTTACAAGTGTTTCATGTTGTCTTTAGATAATTGTACAATGTGAGTTTTACTCTATCAAAAGCATTTGTTACAGTTAATACATATAATAAATCAAAATCAGGAAAAATAGCATACAGTATGTGGTAAATCAGATGTTCAGCACCTGAACTTATTTTTTTTTTTAAACGTCCATATGCTTTTTTTTTTTTGGCTGCATTACCTAAAACTTAAAACACAAAAGCATGAAATAGATTTCCACTTTTCCCCTGAAACGTGTCTTCATTATTCTTTTATGCTCTCTGTCAAAGATATTTCATATTCCGGTCATGAGTCTAGGCAATTACTTTTTTTAATATTTAATTTAGTCAGTGTAGCACAGACAGAGTGGAATTGTATGCGTGCACGTTTGGTGTTGTTTGAAACAGTTTTTGATGGAATACATTATTAATATTATGAAATGGATAAATAATTCTGCCTGGAATTGTTGATGTGGAGCCTCGTCGGTTTGGCTGAGCGTGCTTATATGGGACAAATGTGTGTCATTGTCTCGGAGGAGCTCAAAGCAATCAGCGCTGTTGACTTGTGGTGCAGCTCTGCATTCTGACGAGGACTTCTAGAAAGTGGACAACAAGTTCACTTCTGTGACCCCATTTACACCTGCTGTTAAGAAATGATTTGGATTATCTGATCATAAGTAGATGAGACACATTTACATTCGGTGCTTTAAATAGGTTCTTTTGTGTACTTTTTGGCACATTCCTGCTTTCTTTGAGGGAAGACTCTATAGATTTGTCTATGGTTTTTATTGTGATCTTTCAATGTAAAGTTTCGAAATAAGTTGCACAATTTATATACATTCAATAAATAATGTTTGCTGTTTGTTCAAACTACTTATTTAAACTGAGCTGAAACAACACAATTCTTGAGATTTTTGGGGGGGACAACCTAATTGTTTTATGTTGAATCTACTTAAATTTGTAAAAACAAATCTACTTAAATTTGTGTTGGGACAAAATGAAGGATTTGTGTGGAACCCAGCATTTTTACAGTGTATGAATGGGAAAGAAGACCATAGTACTGATACTGATGCTACTTGACTACAATGTACACTATGGGTCTGTGCTAGAAATAGGACTAGCAGGGAAATAAAACGTATCAGTTCAAGTATTTTGGCCATTTATGGGTTCGTTTGATTGCTCAATTGATATTTCATCTATTTCATATAGCGAAAGAAAAGAGCATATTTTGAAAACCCATTTATCTAACACAGGATTAAATTAAATGTGCCTGTGGCAACTTTTTTGCAAAAATGATATCTTGTTTCTTTACAGTTTGCTGCAATTTTAAAGTTATATGTCCGGTGAGTAATGTTAAAAAGCATATAGATATTTTTTTTTTTCTAAATTTGACAGTAGCTTTAATCTATTACATTGACTCTCTCCTCTCCGTATGCACCAGACACTTTCTGATTGATTTAATGATTCTGGAAATGTAGTGCAATTCTTCTTAGTGTGCTTCATGCAGGTGAGTGGGCTTGACAAACCACCTGTAGGAAGCACTCTTTTCCTCTCTTAAAAAAAACAACAATACAAACGACTTGTCATAGCATTTGTATACTGCTGCTCTGATGATTTTAAGTGCTTATTTTATCCTTACTCATAAGTAGGGCCAGACTGAATCTGCGGACATTTTTTGCTATTTCAGCGGAAGAATTTGTAAAAAATCTGTGGATTTATGCGTGTCACAAGTGTCGGCCCACACAGACGTTCGAGACTCGGAGGTTATCAAAAAACACTTATTTATTTATTTATAAAAAGGCACTTACTACAAAGACAGGAACATCAAACTCAAGCAGGACATCAAGGTGTAGCAATACAATACTGGACAAATAACAACCAAATACAGCGGTATAAATACACAAGACATAATTGAACTGAACACAAACAGGGGAGAGACACAGGTGGAACTAATGAATATTAACAAACGGCAGGAACATAGAACAAAGGAAACACATGACGTCAACAGAAACACATGAAACAAACACATGACACAACACAACACAGACACAACAGACGTGTGACAATGCGGAATGATTTTGGGAGTATCGTAACTAAAAAGTTAATATATGAAATAAAAAATAATACCTTTTTAACTTTTATTTAGTCTTTACAATCCAAATCCAATTAGATACACTAATTTGATAAACAAAGCAAGTCTCTTATATAATATATCTGTTAAAAGACAGAAAATATTACTTTACAAACTGCGTTATAAGTAAATCAAATGAACGTTTTCATATTAGTCAATAATATTTCTGAAATTAATTTAAAAACTGAATAAATATAAATTTACACAAGTAAATAAATAGACTCAATAATGGGCTGGAAATCTGCGGATTTCTCTGTGCGCAGATTCCGTGTGGGCTTACTCATGAGTCACTTTGGCTAAGTTTCTGCTAAATGAATAAATGTGAGTGAGTTTCTCTAAAAGGGTAGTGCTTTATCACAGTTGAAAATAACATGTCATCTACACTAAACCCAACCCATATCCTAACTGATATCTACAGCTATAAGTCACATACAAGCAATAGCTTAAACATGTTAAAGGTTTACCATAGCAACATTAAACCTGCTAAAACAAGTGCGAAACATTGCTAAAACAGAAACTTGTGAGTTAAACATTGATTCTTGGTTACCATCAACTGAGTAATTGAAGCTAGTATGGTAACATTCTAAAAATCAATAGGTTAACAACATGCTACCAAATTGGTAAACTTTTCTGTTGTGTTGTGAAATCTATTAAACATGTTAACAACATGGTAGCACATGTTAGCCATGTGGTAGATCATGCTAGCGTCATGTTAGAAATGTGTTATGTTTTTACCATGTTAAACATATTTTAGCATTATGTTAAACATGCTAAAAATGTTAACAACAAGATCATTTATGCTAGCATAGTGTTAAAGCATGTTAAAAATGTACTAGTCATGGTACAATGTGCTGAAATCTGTTATTAACATGATAGAAACAAGTTTGCTCTTGCTAACAATGTGTTAAAACATTAGATATATACTGTATACATTTCTTTCTGCCTCACATATGCTGTTAACATGATAAATGCTAACATAGTTTAAAACGTTATAAATGTGGCAACATGGTTATTATTTGCTAACAATGTGTTAATAATAGTGTGTACAAAATATTTCAATTTATTTCTGCCTCACCTGTTATGTTAAACATGCTAGCATAGTTGGACATGTACTAAATATGCTAAAATGTTAGCCATATGCTATAATTATATGCCAACAATGTGTTAATAATAACAATGTGTACAAATTTGTTAATTTCTTTCTGCCTCACCCCTAAGTTATGTTGCTTGTTATGTTCTGTATCTTCTATTTGCGTTCCTTAACCAGTCTTCTCCAGATATAAGATCAAGCTGGACTCGGATGAGATCCAGTATGGAGGCCATGGCAGGCTGGACCACAACACCGAATTCTTCACTGAGCCAATGGGACTTAACGATCGGCCAAACTCTATGATGGTATGCACACAATAGTTATTATTATATCATAAATCAGACACCATTTCTAGCCCTTTCACTGTCTGTCATTTTCTTTTCTGATTGTGAAATATGAAAACGTGTTTAGAGAAAAAGCAGAAAAACGTAAAAGCAAGTGCACAACAATGGTAGAATTTCAAAACTAATGTTCCTAAACCCACCTCCTAATTATATAATTACAAATATGAACAGATTCAATTAAAACAAGCGTTTCTCATTGCCCAAGTGATTAAAAACGAGTAAACAAATTCTTATTTAATTACTCAAGTAAACGTCGAGTAATCAAATACAGATTAAAGAAAGGCATTACAAGCGCTAGATCAAATTAATACAACAAGAGTGGCGTTCAGGTCTCTAACAGCAGAACAATATCAGGAATCCAAGTAAACATCCAGGAATTAAATGTAAAACAATCCTGCTTGAATACCTTTATAATAATCATGTAGTCTTCAATACATGATTATTAGATATAATAAATGAATTCTGATCCAACGCAGCTGGGGTTTGACTGAG
>CAIGQV010019070.1:25859172-25912353 GCA_903798115.1 Danio jaintianensis | reverse complement strand
GATAGATAGATAGATAGATAGATAGATAGATAGATAGATAGATAGATTGATTGATTGATTGATTGATTGGTTGATTGATTGATTGATTGATTGATTGATTGATGGATAGATTGATTGATGGATAGATATTTTGCATAGATAGATAGATAGATTGATTGATTGATTAATTGATTGATTGATTGATTGAATAGATATTTTGCATAGATAGATAGATAGATAGATAGATAGATAGATAGATAGATAGATAGATTGATAAATTGATGGATAGATATTTTGCATAGATAGATAGATAGATAGATAGATAGATAGATAGATAGATAGATAGATAGATAGATAGATAGATAGATAGAATAAAATTAAATAAAATCCATCCACTGTATAAACAACACAGCTGCAGCTATTAGAGCAGAGTTTGAAACAAATGCATCACCTTCCCCAAACTATATTTCCAAAAGCGTCCTTCACTTCCATTCATCTGCATGTCAGAGATATTTTTAAAAACAACACGGTGTCTTCCACGCAGCCCCATGGAGTCTGTTTGGATCCAAATGATACAGAGCATCTGATTAGCAGTTGTTTGAGTTGTTTGGTATTTTTAAAAGCACATCGTTTGCAGCACGTCTTATATTTTTGACTGTACTTTCACCCCGTGGAAGCGTTGGCTTTTTCTGCTCCTCTTTTATCTCGTCTGGAAGCCCCAGCTGCATTAAGACAGCCTTCATCAATTAAAGCCCCAAAATTACACATTCTCTTTTTTCTTTCTTCGCAGCACTTTATTAATTCAGAAAGCGGCGTTTCACTCCCCACCCACTTTCTATGGCAAACGCAAAGTTTATTTTAACAAGTGTGCGACCGGTGGGGAATAAAGTTAGACACACACACACAACACGGCCTTATTTGCTGTAGATTTCGCAGTGATATTTGTAAGAGCTGACGCACCTGCATAAGATAGAAATTAATCATTGGGATTGTTGGCAGGTGCCACAGGAAGGGCCCTTTCTGCGCAATCTTTCTCCATGATTTATTTAAGGGCCGCAGCTTCAAAGCTGCTGCGACTGAGCGTAAACTTTCCTCCCTCTTTCTCTTTAATGGGTCCATCAGCTCAGCACCTCCGTCTCCAGGAGTGACAATAAACTCTCATTTGCCATTGCGAAGGCTGACTCTTAAAGCCACGCATTCGGCACAATCCTCTACGAGGCGGGTTTCACTGCGGAGGCGCTGGAAAATTCCAACCCTTTCACTTTGCAGTGATGAACCAACATGAATTTCTTGCCCCCGGCATCAATTTGGTGCGAGCGTCGCCTGCGCTTTTACGTCTGTTTCCTAAAGTTTTGCATATGAAATGGATTGTTTGAATTCCAATGATATTCATGAGGTGCTAATTACCAAATGCCTGAGAATGGGCCCTTTTGAGGTTCTGCGGAGCCAACAAGACGGGTTAGTTTCTCCTCCGTCAGAGACGTGGAATTTGCTAAATTAGAATATGAATAATGTCCGGCGCTGAACTTTCTAGTTGTTCAGCACATCTCCGCGCATGATCGTGTAATTTGCAGTTTTGTATTATTTATTATCATTTAAATAAACGATAAAAATAGGTTTCTGAGCGCTTTGAGCTTGCCTTTGATGAAAACTCCCACCATCTTATGACAAGTTTTAGTGTGTTTTAGAGATTTTTATAAATGGGATTTCATTAGTGAACTTCAGTTTCCAAGTTGTGAATATATATTTTTTTTTAAATAAATCAATCAAATCTTTATAATTTGATCTCAAAAGTATGGCTACATTTCCAAGGTATGGATTTAATAACACTATAAACGTATTTGTTAATTAACAAGTTCTGTATTTTGTGGTTTGAATTGCATTATGGGACCTTTATCTCTGCTCTTGTCTTTTGATGTTGAAAATTCAAAGTGATTTTATTGCCATTTTAAATGTTTGAAACAATATATTGTATAAGAAGTAATATATAGAGAATTAAGTCTGTAAAAGAAAACGCACTGGAAGTTTATCACCAGGTTTTTGAACCTTGATTTAGAACGCCACCCTAAGCAATCACTTCAAACTATTAAAAATGTCAATAAAAGTCACTTTTTTTAACTTTTCAAAGTCATACTGCCCCATAGCATTCGTTTTACCTATAAACTGCAGTCAAAATTATGTTTGTGGTCTCACAAAAATATAGGCTGAAGCACATGCCTGTGCCAATGAGCCTGTTTTGATGCTGTGGAATTAAGACCACAGGGTCTATGGCAGGGGTTCTCAACCCTGCTCCTGGAGATCTACCTTCCTGCAGAGTTCATCTCCCACCCTGATCAAGCACACCTGAACCAATTAATTAGGCCTGAACAGCACTTGATAATTACAGGCAGGGGTGTTTGATATGGGTTGGAGCTGAAATCTGCAGGAAGGTAGATCTCCAGGAACAGGGTTGGTCACCCCTGGTCTATGGACTTAATGCAACCAAGCTCTGCTTCTTGCAGCTGAGGTAATGCGGCAATGTGATTTAACCACCTTATTTCCTCCTTAAAGATCTAGAGAAAGAAGAGGGAGTTTGAAGATCTGCGAGATCTGCAAGACGTGCGTGATGGGACTTGTCAAAGTCTATAGAATATACAAGATATGTCACTCGTATAGTTTTGAATATCGAAAAGTGTAATGGTCAATATGGCGAATGAAGCACCACTGTAGCGAGTGGGCAGGGCCGAGAGCCGTGGGAATGAGATGAGGCCAGTGCGTGACACAGGTGCTTCACATTATCACTCAAGCACCGGCCTCATCCCGTTCCCTCGCCCAGTCGCTACACCCGCCTTTTGGTAAAGGATCCAATCATCGATCGATATAGAATGATGATTCTCCGGGAAATGGGCTCAGACCAGACGTGAGTTTCTGCAGATTTTGTGTAATTTGAATGTTTAGAAATGAAACTAAAGAGACAGTTGTTGTTTAATTTTGTCGGTGATTCCTATGACAAAACTTAATCATAAGCTTGGCAAGCAATTTTAGAGAATATGTTTCCCTTTTCAAACAGAATGACCGAATATACTGCCTTAGAGGCATTTCAAAGATGGCCGCCAAGTGAAATTACTTGCCTTAAAGGGACTTTGGACTTGTCCATTGAGCCAATGAAGAGAAGCAAAAATTTGAGTAATATTGTACTTCCGCTTTGGTAAAATGTAGATATTTGACTTTATTGATTTAACTTATATTTTGTTGTTTTCCACTGTTCACGCTTTGCTGAACAGTCATTAAGACTTCAGCATCTCCTGCATGTCAATCATCAACCAGCATCTCATATTAAACTCTTTACACCGATTATTGAGAAAAGACACAGTTCACTACCTCCCAAACATTCCCTCATTTGTCATTTTTATCACACACTAATGGATTTAATTACACACCGCTGGATGTGTCATGTAACATTTTAATTTTTTTCTTTTTTGTCCTCAATCTCTGCATCCACACACCACAAATCAGTATCCAGCTGAAGTTTCCTGATCCGCTTCAGTCAAGAAGCACTTAAAAAGCAGGGAGATAAAAGACAGGTGTGTGAGAGTTTAGACGAAGAGCGAATTCACCAGAGAGCTGAACAGAACGTGGATCTGAGGAGGAGAAAGAGTGTTGTTTTGCAGCATTCTTGTGTTAAGGTTATACATTGTGCGCAACTTCAGAAGGTCATCATAAGATTCGGGCTTCTCCCTGAGGCGATCGAACCCAGCATGTTTTGCTCACAATGCGCTCCTGTCCGGCTCGCCAAAAAAATTTATTCTGATTCCTCCTTAAATCTCCAGACCTCACAAACCCAGGAGCAATTCTTGATGCTGAGGATTCCTCTTTGAGTTTGTTTCTCACGCATCTTCAGTTTGTTTATGCATCAAACAGCAGCCCCGTACATTTCGTTCACGTTTTCAATGCCCTTTCATGCTGATCACAAAGAGAAGTTTTAATGATTGACTGTCCTTGAAGCAGAAAGTGCCTCAGCTGCCGGTGAATATTTACATAAGCACAATAAAACCACATGTGCCGTCAAGGCCTTCAGACACCTGCGATTTGCCTTCTTTTCAGCAGCTTTTACCAAAAAGTTGTTTTTTTGTTTTTTGATTTGTTAATATTTTATATATGGAATGGAGTGGCCTTAGAATGCATTTTGACATCTAAACATTGTTGCAGCAAAATACCAAATTATGTAGCTTGAGTGTTTTTTTGTTTGTTTTTTTCTGTTTGTTTGCTTTTTTTTTTTAGATATCACTCAGATAATGGGCTCTATTTTAACTATAGGTGCAAAGCACATGGCGCAAAAGCATTAAGGGCATGTCCGAATCCACTTTTGCTATTTTAAGAACGGGAAAATAAGGTTTGCGCCCTGGCGCATGGTCTAACAGGGTTATGTGGATTGTGTGTAAGCACAAAGATTTGTTTCAAAACTATTTCTAAATTCAGTTCTAATTTCCAGCAAACTAATACATGAACAATAACAATGAAGTGTGGTCAATAAACTGAGTTAAATCCAAACACACGTCTTATTCGTATGCCCCATATGATGATGCGTACTCTCCAAAACCCAACAGGTGGAGAAATATAAACTTGTTTTTATTAAAACAAATATAAATATGCATATAATAAATAGTACTGCTAATAATAATAACATTATACAAATGCAAGTTGTCATGAATAAACTGAAAAAGTACATGGCTAACATGTTTCAACATGTTACAGTTTTATCATGCCATTAACGTTTCTACCATGACATTGTTAGCATGTGTAAGCATGTAAAACATTATTCTTGTTCTAAACATGCCTGACAAGATTTTTGTTATTTAAACTATTGTTACAATGAATTACATTTTAGTGAGTGTTTTAATCTCTTAATCATGGTAATAATGAACCCACATAAAAAATACTATAGTACGTTGTGTAGTAAGTGAACCATATTATAGTAAAGTGTACTATACTCTATATATTATAGTATTTATAATACTTTAGTTAATACCACAGTATGCTGTAGCCTGCATTAACAAAGTGAACTGATTAACTGCTATAAATACTGTAGCATACTGTAGTTTTACTATAGTAAACTGTGGTGTGTTGTAGTATAAATTACCCTTTCATTATAGAAAACTACAGTATTTGGTCATTTATTTATATTACTATAGTTGTTGTATTACCGTAGCAACTACAAAATTACTATGCCAGACTCATTCAAGTACATTACTATAGTATGGTTCAATTCATAGTAAATTTACATTTACTACAAATTACTGTAGTATTTTTTTAATATGGTTATGATAATAATTAAACAAAACACATTCTCATAAATAAATAAATCTGTAATAAAAAGTGTTAGTCCATGAATATATTGCACGGTGAATGTATTTTGGGAATAAATAAGCAGCCACTGTCGCTGACCTCCAAATCATACTTTTAATCCAGTAAATACCAATTGCATCTCAATTAAGCCGGAGTCCCAACCTTTTGTCCTCGCTGCATATTCTTGACTGCGCATTTAATCAGACGCATCTACATTGAAAACCAGAATGTAATTTGAAATTATCAGATCATATTTAGCAGACTCGTATCGCTGCGCTCGCAGTAATCAGCATGTGTGCGGCGTGCAGTAATAATGACATTAGAGACCTCTGCTGTTCTTTGTTAGCCCATTAATCCACCGTTTGTCACCATTGTTTTACGCCGCTCTGGAAAGTAAATGTTGTGGACGCGCAGCAGCAGGTGTTGTTCGGTTTGTCTTTCTCCACCGGCTCAGTTTAATTAGTGAGCGTTGTCGAGTTTTTTGGGCTCCTGTGGAGGAACTCAGTGCGAGCAAACATGTTTGGAGGTGTTGGTAATGAGCGAGGGAGGAGATGCGGAGAGATGTGAGTCCTGAGGGAAGGTTCCTTACAGAAGAACGACGCTCGATGGGTTGCAAACTAGGGTCATGAAGACGTGATGAATTCTAGATTACAGACAAACATACATTCGCTTGATTCCTCTTGTGGAGGAGACACGTGTTTCTGTGAACGCAGTGGAAAGGCTACATCATGTGGTGATTATATAAATTTACTGTTTTTTTATTTTAAAGCTGCAGTCCATACCTTTTTTTAGGTTGAAAATTACATGAAATCGAGTACATAACCAGCCATTGTTAAAAACTAGCTCCTTTAGCCCAATTCACAACTGTGAGTTCAAGTTCAGTTTTAATTCACTAAACCAGTGTTTCCCAACCCTGTTCCTGAAGGCACAGCAACAGTACACATTTTCAACCTCCTCCTAATAAAACACACCTGAATCAACTCATCAGAACATTAGAAGAGACTCCAAAACCTGAAATGAATGGGTCAGATAAGGGAAACTTCCATAATATGTACTGTTGGCGTGTCTCCAGGAACATGGTTGGGAAACACTGCACTACACGACCGTTAGAAAAGTGCATTCTATATAGTATATATGTGTAGTATGAATGAATTTGGATGCATTACATCCACCATTTGTCATGATCGCATGACCTACCTGCATCTGTTGCATCGCTTCACTCCCATTCATGAATTCTCTCGTGTGGCATCATGGGATAGCGAATCTCGTCGGAGGTCATCTGGGTACTTCTCGCCTACACTTTTAGACTTTGTTGCAATTTTACAGTTATTTACTGGAAAAATGCCCAGTAAAATACCACATACATACTTTTCAGTTCACTACTGTAATATGCACTGCATTGTATATAATTTAAAATAACTTTTACAGTAACTTACTGCGGGGCGGTGCGATGGCACAGTGGGTAGTGCTGTCACCTCACAACAAGAAGGTCGCTGGTTTGAGCCTCGGCTGGGTCAGTTGGCATTTCTGTCTGGAGTTTGCAGAACTCATTGCACAGTTAATGACAAAATGATCAGTTAACATCTTGGATTGCAAAATGTATTTAAAATAGGTTGATGAATGAAAATGACCTTTGTAAACCATTTAAAATGGATATAATAACAATGAATAATAAAAATACTGTTGCACATGATCTCCGTCATTTGTTTGGAGTTTATTAAATTCAATAGTGAATACTAAAAAGTTTTTTTTCTGCTAGTGTAAAATGTAAATAAATTACAGTAAAGGTACTGTAAAAAATGTCATACTGTAAAATTTAAATGTGTTTTTTTAATGTTTTTACTATTAAAAAAAAGTTGTGGTAAGACTATTTTACTGTAAAATAAAATTGCGGTAGGGCCCTGCTACCGTAAAACACATTTACAGGTAAGTTACTGTAAAGAGGCAGTTGCTGTAACTTACTGGTAACAGTGAAAATACAATAAAATGTCTAACAGTGTACTATTTTTCGGATTCTATGTATACGTACATATTATGCGGCTCACTTACTGTTTTTAACATACTATATAGTAGGCAGGGCTTAATTTGTGCCGGAACAAGCCGGATCTGGCACCTCTGAAATCTGATCCGGCACCTCATTTTACCGATCCCCCTCCTCACACACACCCAAACCAATCCCAAACTCTTCAGTTTCTTCCGCGACTCCCCAACTCTCTCAACTTTCGTCCGCCTTACATGAGTAAATTGTCTTGTATTGTATTATAATTGTCTAATTGTATTATAATTAGATGCTTAGAAAATTTGAGTATACTCACTTCATTTGCACAGTAAATCCACTTTAGATTTTTTGATTCAATTTTGCAAGTTTCGTAGCAAAATGGCTGACATGGATTTTGTTGAGAGGGTAGCTGTGCTTTATGTGATATGGAATGCTGACTTGTTCGGCGTCATACGGTCCATCAGATCCTCCAGAAGCACACCCAACTCCTCCAGGAGCTGTGCCTGGATGACGGCCGCTACTAGACAAAGCTCCTGATAGGTTAACAAAGTGCAAAATTTTCCCTAAAGTTCAGATTTGTAAACTCGCTTCTTGCTTAAATGCTCAATTTGTGCAGTGTCATTCGCTCGAATCATGATATTTGCGCTGCCTCAGTCAAACGAACCACGCCATATGATGTTTATTGCGTCTTTGCATAGATTTAACATGTAAATCGCTTGCGTGTAATGCAGGAAAGATCAGAGCTGCTGGATTTACAACATGTTAATTTATAACTTTCTCCCAAATTACATGAAAGTAAGCGACATACAGATCATGGACATTGTGAACAATATGAACAAACATTTCTTCATTCATTCATTACTACTTTTTAGAGACAGTTTGACAAATTTTAGGTCAATTATTTCAAACAGTGGCACTTCTATTTGGAGGCATACTATTCAAATAATGCAAAATACAAAGAAATACATGCAACTGGAAGGGCAT
Organism: Danio jaintianensis; assembly: GCA_903798115.1. Classification (NCBI taxonomy): domain Eukaryota; kingdom Metazoa; phylum Chordata; class Actinopteri; order Cypriniformes; family Danionidae; genus Danio; species Danio jaintianensis. The sequence goes on along the minus strand of CAIGQV010019070.1, from coordinate 25,904,066 downwards.
CCGCTGCATAAAACATATGCCAGAGTAATTGGCAGTTCATTCCGCTGTGGCTCGAACCCTGTTAAATCAGGGACTAAGCAAAGGAAAATGAGTGATTGACAAAAAAATACAGCAAGCGTATTGGACTATACAACTTCCACATTTGAAACTACTTTTATTGTTTTCTTTACTTTACTTTTGGACAGTTTACTTTCTGCAGTCCCTTTGCTTTAATATGCTTTACATGTGTATATACGAATTTAATTTAATGCAGACACCGAACTGGGACATCTCGTCTCTCCGTCTTATGAAGATGAAACCCGCATGCATATTCCTCTCACACCTGTGGTTTAACTTTGACTTGAAACTTTCTCTTTTTTTCCCGTTCTGCATTGTTTCAGAATGAGGCACAGCGCCTCAAACAAAAGCTGAGTGTCTTTGATCTCTCTCTGTCTTTGGCTGTTCCCTCTCTTAGGTTTACATTCCTTGCAGAACCGCTATTGTTCTGGCCAACGAGGAAATCGATTACTGCTACTGAAACACAATCAGCGAGATGGAAAGCCAGCACACTTCTGTGACTCGACCTACCTCCGTTCACAGCCAACATCTGTCACAAACCACACGCTAACTTCTGCTGAATATCTGCCAATGCTGTTTCCGTTCTGTCACTGTTCGCGTTACAGGGAGAGTTCAGACAAAAATCAACATTTGCTGGTAATTTACTCGCCCTCGAGTCGTTCAAGGTGACTTTTTTCTTCGGAAGAATATTAAATAATGCTTTTAGCTGGAAAAGTGCTCATTGGGGATTTCTAAAATGTAAATATACATATACAGGCAACAATAAATTAATACATGTGGCTTCAGTTAGTTCACTCACTAGTTTCTTTTCACAGATAAAGACTTTAATGTTTTGCTAAAAGCCACAGGTATTATATTAGTTTTGCCTGTATTTTTGTGTTTTTTTTTACTCTCTAAGTGCCGATAGCCATTGAGTTGCATTTTATGAATCACAAAGGGACATAGATTCATCTGATTTCTTTTCTCTAATGATCTACTGAAGAAAAAAAGTTGTCTACATATCTTGAATGACATGAAAGTAAGTAAATTAACAACAACAAAAATGTATTTTTTGAGTAAACTATGCCTTTAAACTCACCAAATTAAACAAAATTCACCAAATTTGTTATCAAAGCATCACTGACGGTTTATTTGTGTCATAATCTGAAATGACTTGTAAGTGAATATTCACTTCATGCTAATTTGACTATGGTCAGTATTATAAGCAACATCTGTGTGCACTGGGTTTATATGAAAGTAAATATAATTCATTTGCATAGAGAAAAACATGTTCTGTCTGCTGTTTAATTTGAATTCGAAACTACATGCACTTTTTTGGGATACTGTCAGTGTATAAATATTTATGTGCACTGTATTAAATCATCTGAGTTTAATACATAATGTGAGATTGATGTATCTATTATATTTTTGATACACAAAATTTGTGTGAATTCATATACAATAAGTTATGTTTTTTTTTTTTTTTCTGACAGACTGTTGTTCAGTGCCTTTAAAATTTGTCAGTCATAGCCAGTATTATAGAAACACTCCACTTTATTATTTTGTTTGCAACTTTAGCTCATTTTTAACTCCCCTACAGTTTAAACTTGAGTTCTACTAATTTTTAATTCATTCAGCTGATCTCTGGGTATTCAGCAGGAGCACTTTTAGCTTAGCTTAGCATAAATCATTGAATCGGATTAGACCATTAGCATCTCACTCAAAAAATTACCAATGATTTTAATAATTTTCCTATTTAACGCTTGACTCTTCTTTGGTTTCATCATGTACTAAGACAACTTTGCTGCCATACCATGGCTGCAGCAGGTGCAATGATATTACCTAGTGTCTGAAATAGTTCATAGCAACATTTTATTTTCCATCAGCCTCAGTACACAATGTAACTACCAAAGAGTTAAAGCTTTAAATAGGAAAATTATCAAAACTCTTTTATCATTTTTGAACGAGATGCTAACGGTCTAATCCGATTCAATGGTCTATGCTAAGCTAAGCTAAAAGCGCTCCCACCCGACTCGAAGATTGGCTGAATGGATTAGAAATTGTAAAACTCAACTGTTTAACTCTAGGGAAGTTGTAAAATGACCCTATTTTACAAAAATAAAGTGGTGTGTTCATTTAATTAGACTAAATTTTACTTAATTTCTGTAATATTATAGGCATAATAAAGCTTGTGCTTATAACAATTTCTAATTAATTTGCTCATGGTCATGCAGCTCAGAGAAAGTGTTCATTCGCTGTCCAACATGTTAGCATCATATATTTTCTTCTTTCTCTTTATCAACAACAGCTTTTCCAGCCTTCATACAGAGTGTTTGTGTGAGAATAAGTGAGAATTATTATAATCCAGAAGATTCTCTTTGAAGCATCATAGGACACACGTGTCGCTCATTTTCCTCGTCTTGTTGTTTTGTGGTTCAATTAATCTAAATGTAGCCTCAGTGAATTTGATGAATTCTTTTAGATGTACAGCACTTGGTAGCATAATCTATATGGGTTATACTGAGAAACAGCTTTCCAAAAAGCATCTTGAATGAAGGTTCATCTTCACTGTGAAAAATACAGCAGCTAGTGTTGCTTTTCCTTGTATATATAAACAGGAAAAGCATTCAAAAGCAGTCAAACTCAATTGTTTGTGATGGTCAACACATGCTGTGTGCAAAGTGAAACACTGTCATTTGTGAAAGCCATACTGAAATAAAGCACTTCTAGAAAAATACAATGCCTGGTTTCTTGCTTTTATAAAATTATTTTATAAAACCAAACGAAATTCTCAATTTTAAAGGCACAATATGTACGATTTGTTTTTCATTAAAATATGCAAAAATTACTGGAAGAGTTAAATATTTTGCTGACTTGTGTACTTAAATTATGCCAAATGGGTTTAAGATTGTTTGAATCCAGAGAAATAAGATATTTTAAATAGTGACTTACTCTGCTTCATATCATGACAAAAAGTGTTGAAAACTTTTTAGCTCATCCATGAATATGATTTCTGCCCAATTCTCTAGGGTGAAATGAAGACCACAACTCCCATGATTCTACACTCAGTCTCAATTTCATCAAACTTCCCCTTTGTTTGTTGTGAATACATGCCCTCTAGTGGCATAAATTACATACTGCGCCTTTTAATTAAAAAAATGCAAAAGTTGGGTTTCAGAAATAACCTCCACAGGGAAAGTAATTTGAAATGACATGTTTACTGTGTGTTGTGAGGTTGTTAATTGATGGTAAGGGCTGCTAAAGATGTCATGAAAAACTAAATTACCCAGTTGGAACAACGTATTGATACTTTTCAAAATGCCACAACATGTGCAAACTCTAGTTAATACTGTGATTTAAAGTTAGTAGATAACCTTTCAGAGGTAGAGAATTTATCATGACACTTTTTATCAATTTATCATGACAGTTTTAAAATAGCAGACAGCTTGTGTCAAAGTCGATAGAATCAACCAGTCTTACTATGCCTTCAAAATATTAATTATACAGCATGAATGACATTCGTGGATGTGTGTTCGTACACAAAATAAATCAAGTTTGAAGTGCTGATCAGCTGAAGTGAAAAAGCTGTGCTGCTTTCTCTGAGTTGTTGCATGTACGTGTTAATCAAGAACATGCTGTTGGAATGACATTTATAATTGGCATAAGGAGATGTGATGGCCAAATATTCAGAGCTGTTGCTGGGATAACAAAGTACTGCAGTCCCAATTTATAAGCTGATTTACTTGATTTAATTTTAGAGTTGATTTAGAAGGCAAAAGGAAGGACCAAACGAAGGGCTTACATGCTAAATGAAGAACTAAACAAGGCACAGGTGAACATAATAACCAATGAGCAACCAAATAAACAAACAATGGAACAAAGGGAAGAGGAACACAAGGAGAAATTTTGGAATGCCATGAAAAGTAACAACATGTCAGCTGATATCTGGCAACAAATGATACTAAACATTCCTCAAAACCTGCTTTAGTTATCAGAGCTATTTTCTACTAGCTTATTTGTGTCAGGGTGGATAGAGGAAATCGGCTAAACTCAAGTTCACACAGGAGAATAAACAAAGGTGTTGTTCTCTAAATTACACTATTGCTAGGCTATTCAAAAATTTAAGTTAAAATTCTATAAAAGTTTTATTATTTATCCATCTTACCATCTGTCCGTACATCCATCTGCCCATCCATCCATCCATCAATCCAACCGGCCGTCTGTCAGTCCTTTCTTCCTTCATTCATTCATTTTACCAGGACCGTCCCATTAAGATACAAGATCTCTTCTCCCCAGGAGTCCTGGCCAAAATGGCAGCACAAAAGGTTTCACATTAAAAACAAATACAAACATATAAGACAAACTGAATTTTGCTCTGTTCTCATATGACACATTAAAAAAAAACTATCAATCATAACAACATATTCCCTGGAGTGTAAAAAAGACAGTTTTACCGAACTAAATAAACTCTTGGAACATTTCAAATGAGTTTGGCAGAAGATCTAGTACTAAAGCTGCAAGTGTAAAAGAATAAAAGTTGTATTACTACAAATATAAGTTGGTAATTTACCAAGCAATGCCTTGACAGTAAACAGCAGCATATTTCCTTCTTTTACAGCACACTTTCCTTCTTTTATACAGCGTGAAGCACCCCACCATTTCATACAGTTGTTAAGAGTCGCTCGTCACAAAACGTAAGGAAGCATGATATACATAATCAAACTTTCTTAGTGAAGATAAACTTGCATGCATATAGATCACATCTCGGAAGAAAGCTATGTTTTTCTATGAGGTTTGGTGGAACAGACATACTGTAACAGTATTGGAGTGTTTCTCCTAATAGTTGTTACTATATATCACAGATTTTATCGCAACTAAATGGTTACACTGACGACACAGAAGCGGATGTATCCCTTTTATTGATTTGCATGAAAGTGGTAGAGCATGTAGAGAGAGAGAGGTAGATATTTGCCTGTTAGTAAGGCTTGTATGTGCTTTAACATTGATTGTAAGTAAATTTGCACTGAGAGCTTGTCAGGCTTAATTTAGTGATCGTCTATAGAGATGTTTAAAAAGGCTTTGTCAGTGACAGTGACATCTTTATCACTGAGATTAACAGATCAAGTCTCTAAAGCGCTCAAAAAACAGACAACAAACCACATCCTCACACGCTGATATACTTATTCATGGCCTCTGATAGCTTGCTCTATTAAAGTGTTATGTAACTTGTCAGCGCATGTTTATTTTAAATAATATTTTGTGTGGTAATTTATGGAGGGTATGTCCACCTCAGAGTAAAAACAACTGGGATTTTAAAATAAGAAATAAAGTGGCATTGAAAGATATAATGTGAAACTGAGATACAATTTGCAGTTACTATTTATAAAATTGATACAGTGACATTTTATTGTCTCCATTATGAGATCATTTAATGTCAAAGTTGCAAAATGTTAAAGAAAATCACACAAAAATCTCACAATTCTGTTGAAATGTTGGCACATTTAGAGATTTAAAGGGATTTTTATTCTGTCATCATTACTTACCCTTCACTTTGTTCAAAACCTATTTGAGTTGCATTGCTCTGTTGAACACAAAAGAAGATATTTTGAAAAATGCTAGTTGCTGGTTCTTATTGACTTCTGTAGTAATTTCTTTTCTTACTATGGAAGTCGATCAAAATATCTTTTGTGTTCAACTGAAGAAAGGATTAAATCCACACGCAGGAAAGCAAATGATAAGGGCATTTTCATTTTTGGGTGAACGCAAGTCAAAATTACAAGAAACGAAAGTTGCAACTGTGTGATAAAATGCTAAAATACTCTTATTACAAGATAAGTCTCAGTTTTTTTTCTCAAGTTTCAATTGTGACATGTAAAATTGCAAATATTGGAGTCATGATTTTGCTAAATATTTGATCACATTGTGAGCTATAAAGTAGCAATTACATGAGCCAAAAGTTGCATTGTTCGATAAAACAAAAATAGAAATTAGAAAAATGTAAATGTGAAATGTGTTGGGGAAAGTAACTTTTAAAAGTAATCTATTACAATATTCAGTTACTTTTGTTAACTAACTAAATGTGTTAGTTCAATTTTAAGGAAACAATTTGTTACGTTACTTTTGTGTTATGTAAGATAATTACAAGGGCGGCATGGTGGCTCAGTGGTTAGCACTGTTGCCTCACAGCAAGAAGGTCGCTGGTTCGAGTCCTGGCTGGGTCAGTTGGCGTTTCTGTGTGGAGTTTGCATGTTCTCCCTGTGTTGGCGTGGGTTTCCCCCACAGTCCATAGACATGCGCTATAGGTGAAGTGAATAAACTAAATTGACCGTAGTATATGTGTGTGAATGAGTGTGTATGGATTTTTCCCAGTACTGGGTTGCAGCTGGAAGGGCATCCGCTGTGTAAAACATATGCTGGATAAGTTGGCGGTTCATTCCACTGTGGCGACCCCTAATGAATAAAGAGAGTAAGCAGAAGAAAAATGAATGAATGAAGATTACAAATTACAAATTTGAAGAATTACAAATATGGGACAAAGTTGATATTGCGAAATACCAGCCTGATCTCACGAGGAAACATAACTATTTTACGTTTTGTCAGTTTAGTGGTTAATTCGTATAAATTCGCGAGTTCAGTCGTATGAAAATACATCGAACCCCACCCCTAAACCCCACCGTCATTGAGGGATAAGCAAATTGTACTAAATTGAATTACCCACTAAATCAAAAAGTTACGAATTGCCGTGAGATAGCGTTGGAAATACGCATTTCTAAAGTTCGACTGACCAGAAACAAGTTTTAAACATAAGATATAAATTATAATAAATTTGCAACTGGAATAGATACTCATTCTGAGATATCTTTATTTTGAGAAATTCATTCATTCATTTATTTTCTTTTCGGCTTAGTCCCTTTATTAATCTGGGGTCGCCACAGCGGGATGAACCGCCAACTTATCCAGCATATGTTTTATGCAGCGGATGCCCTTCCAGCTGCAACCCATCACTGGGAAACATTCATACACACTCATTCACACACATACACTACGGACAATTTTAGCTTATCCAATTCACCTATACCGCATGTCTTTGGACTTGTGGGGGAAACCGGAGCACCCGGAGGAAACCCACGCGAACACGGGGAGAACATGCAAACTCCACACAGAAACGCTAACTGACCCAGCCGAGGCTCGAACCAGCGACCTTCTTGCTGTGAGGCGAACGTGCTACCCACTGCGCCACCGCGTCGCCTATTTTGAGAAATAAACTCTATAAATCTATAAAAGCTATAAATTTGCACTAACTTATTATTCCACCTTTTAAACAGTACAGAATGTATAACACAAGGTCTTGAGTAAAATGGAAAACATTGCCTCATAAAACACATACCCTGAATTCAATGAAAATCACTTTGAATAAAAGTGCTTCCTAAATGCATAAATGTACATTTTTGTCATTCACTTTTACTCTTTGAATGGGTTTCTATAGAAATCCCTGTACAATAGCTATGTAAAGATTTAACTCAGTTATATGGTCAGTTTTACATTTTACCATCTGAGCACAAGAACATTGATATTCCAGACCCTACCCACATACCCAACCTAGAGTAAAGTGTGTTATACTGCATATTTTGGGTGGCACAGTGGCTCAGTGGTTAGCACTGTCACCTCACAGCAAGAAGGTCACTGGTTCGAGTCCCAGCTGGGTCAGTTGGCATTTCTGTGTGGAGCTTGCATGTTCTCCCCGTGTTGGCGTGGGTTTCCTCCGGGTGCTCCAGTTTCCCCCACAGTCCAAAGACATGTGCTATAGGTGAATCGAATAAACTAAATTGGCCATTGTGTATGTGTGTGAATGTGAGAGTGTATGGGTGTTTCCCAGTACTGGGTTGCAGCTGGAAGGGCATCCACTGTGTAAATATGCTGGATAAGTTGGCAGTTCATTCCACTGTGGCAACCCCTGATGAATAAAGGGACTAAGCCGAAGGAAAATGAATGAATGAATATGCATATTTTATAGTATACAACACTCTTAATGAATGCTAGTAAAAGTTATAACCACAACAACTACAGAATTATGACGACAGATTCAAGTTCTGTACTATAGTATAGTATTATTTATACTAGTTGTTTTGTTTATAGCAGATTCTTAAATTAATTCAAGTACTTTACTATAGTGTGGTTCAGAAGCGCTACAGTATTTACAACCCCAAATCAGAAAAAGTTGGGACAGTATGGAAAATGCAAATCAAAAAAGAAAGAAAGTAGTGATTTCCAAATTTACTTTGACCTGTACTTCATTGCAGACAATATGAACAAAATATTGCATGTTTAGTCTGGTCAACTTCATTTCATTTGTAAATATACATCCTTTCCTGTCATTCAGACCTGTAACACATTCCAAAAAAGTTGGGACAGGAGCAGTTTAGGGTAAGTAATCAGGTAAATTGCTTAAATAATGATGTGATTTGAAACAGGTGATGTCAACAGGTGATTGTAATTATGATTTGGTACAAAAGCAGCATCCAAGAAAGCTCTAGTCCTTTAGGAGCAAAGATGGGCCGAGGATTGCCAGTTTGCCAACAAGTATGTGAGAAGATTATTAAAATGTTTAAAAACAATGTTCCTCAAAGAAAGATAGGAAGACATTTGGATATTTCACCTTCAACAGTGCATAACATCATAAAAAGATTCAAGGAATCTGGAGAAATATCAGTGCGTAAAGGACAAGGGCGCAAGCCTAAGCTGAACAACCGTGATCTCCGATCCATCAGGCGGCACTGCATCAAGGATCGTCATTCATCTATAATCGATATCACCACATGGGCTCAGAATTACCTTTGTCAAGTACCACAATATGTAGTTACATCCACAAATGCCAGTTAAAACAGTACTGTGCCAAAAGGAAGCCCAATGTTAACAGTGTCCAGAAGCGCCGTCGACTTCTCTGGGCTCAGAGGCATCTGGGATGGACCATCACACAGTGGAAACATGTACTGTGGTCAGATGAATCAGTATTTCAGGTATTTTTTGGGAAAAATGGATGCTGTGTGCTCCGGACCACAGAAGAAAAGTATCACCCAGATTACCAGGAACACATTGCAAGTCCAAAAGCCAGGGTCTGTCATGGTATGGGGTTGTGTCAGTGTCCTTGGCAAATGTAACTTGCACTTGTGTGATGACACCATTAATGCTTAAAAAGTACTTCGAGATTTTGGAGCACAATATGCTGCCTTCTTTTCCAGGGATGCCCATGCATATTTCAACAAGACAATGCAAAACCACATTCTGCACACATTACAAAGTCCTGGCAGGGGTGGAAGATAATACAGGTACTTGACTGGCCTGCCTGCAGTCCTGATCTGTCTCCAATAGAAAATCTGTCGCATTTTGCGCTTCAAAGAAGACCACGTACTGTTTCCCACCTTAAGACTTGTTTACAGTAAGAATGGAAATTACACCTGAAACACTTAATCACTTGGTGTCTTCAGTCCCTAAACGTCTTTTAAGTGTTGTGAAAAGGAGTGGCAACATTACAAATTAGTAAACGCTTTACTGTTCCAAATTTTGAAATGTGTTGCAAAAACCAAAATTTGAATACCTGTTTATTCATTCATTCATTAATTTCCTTCGGCTTAATCCATTTATTCATCAGGGGTCGCCACATCGCCAATTTCTGCAGCATATGTTTTACACAACGGATTACACTTCCAGCTGCAACCCAGTGCTGGGAAACATCCATACAAACTCATTCATACACATACACTATGGACAATTTAGCTTATTCAATTCACCTATGCATGTCTTTGGACTATGGGGGTAACCGGAGCAACCGGAGAAAACCCACACAAACACGGGGAGAACATGCAAACTCCACACAGAAATGCCAACTGACCCAGCCAAGACTCGAACCAGTGACTTTCTTGCTGTAAGGTGACAGTGCTAACCACTGAGGTCACCTGAATACATGTTTATTTAAAAAAAAAAAAAAACCAACAACAATAAAAATCATGAGGAGGACATTAAATCATGTTTGTTGTGTTGTCTGCACTGAAATACAAGTCAAAGTAAATTTAGAAATCACTACTTTTTTATTTGCGCTTTCCATACTGTCCTAACTTTTTCTGATTTGGGGTTGTACTATAAAATACTACAGTATTTTTAATACTGTTAAAAAACTTTTACCTTTATGTAACACCAAAAGGGCTGAAAATCACTCTCTCCATGGCTAAAAGCGTTGAGAGGGCCACTTTGCATAAATATCTGCCTCTTCCATAAGGACCATTGTGAATTTTGAAGGAGGACGTTGCTTAATCGTAGCTTTCATCCTGGCCAATGGCATTTTCATTAGCGTTCTTGAATTGAACGTGTTCATCTAAACGAGACTTGCTTTGTTTTGGCCTTCTCTTTTTTGAGCTAATCAGGCCTGCTGTTCGTCATTAATCACCTCTGCCACTGGAAATCAGGAGCGACAGAGGAAAACGTTGACCTTAAACTCCTCCGCAAGGTCATCTAGATGTGGACAATGGCTGCTTTTATTGTCTTCTTTATTTAGCTGTGCTTCATCCGCTTCTCTCTCGACGCTGAAGCCTCTTCGTGGACACTTTTGTGATGCGTGTTTGGCTTTTAATGTAGTGCTGAGGAGGTGCGAGGATTGTTTCAGTCAGCAAATAGAGGTAGGCTTTCAAATGAAATGTTGAGGGGTTTTGGTTTTTTTCAGAGATCAAGTGATGTCGCAGGACTTTCTTAAATGTTTCTGTGACATCTTGAGGACAGACTGTAGTTGGAGTTTGTCCTCATATTCCTAAAGCGAATAGTGAATGATCTGTATTGTTTTTCACAGCACACCGAGGTAATATTTGTGGGTTAATGCTTCCATCTAGAGGTAGGATGATGTCAGTGCCTTGTATTGGCTCTTAAAGCATATTTAACTGTTTTATGTCTGTAATTCGAAAAGACACAAATATTTAAGCGTATAGCATTTAGGTTTAATTGCTTTATTTATGACAAATGGTTTAATTAACACTTATTTAAAGAGTTCGGATGCACAAAAGTGCAATCTGAAATGTTTTTCCAAAACAGAGGTGCCCAAACCGGTGTCCTGCAAAGTTTAGTTGCAACCCCAATCAGACACACCTGGGCTAGCTACTCAAGCTCTTACTAGGCTTTCTAGAAACATCCGTGCAGGTGTGTTGAGGCAAGTTGGAGCTAAAATCTGCGAGACACCGGCCCTCCAGGACTGAGTTTGGGCAACCCTATTGTAAAATGAGCATTTTTCTAAGCCTCCTATGGTTATGTTCAGGTTTTTTGTTTTTGTTTGTTTGTTTTTTCACTTTAAATGCAATGAAAATAACCTCTTCTTTGCCATAACAGTGAAATTCCTGAACCAACATACTGGACCCTGAGGAAAATGCTAATTTTAGAAGAAAATTTCAGACAGGACTTAGAAATATGCATCTGAATTCTTCATTTTGTATTATTATTATTATTATTATTATTATTATTATTATATAAAGGTAAAATGTCACACTACATTTGCATAAAATGTTTATACATAGTTCACAAGCAAACGTATAGCTGAAGTTATTAAAATGACCCCCTGTAAAAGTTAGCATACTCTTGGTTTTTTATGTGGTTTCCTGATGATCTATGAGTGATTTTTTCAGCTTTGTGATGGCTGTTCATGGAGAAGGCTATAAACAGAGGTCAGAGCCAGCTCCAAGTTTGTGGGACTTAAGCTCCAAGTGGGCTGTACAAACCCATTTATTTATAGTCTTGTATGGGAGACAGAGTCCAACCTATTGTGTTTTATAAGTGTCTACACCTACCCCGACACTAAACCCAACCTCACAGTAGCCTGTTGTGTTTTATTAACATATACACATACCCTAAATCTAAACCCAACCTTTATATTAATGTCTATTACACCTCCTACACCAAGCCTAAACCCAGTCTTGGGGTGTGTAATCCCTCCCACTTGGAGGTCTCCAGGCTGCATCAATACCTACTTGGATTCATGGGTCTCTTCTAAACAGTTAAACTGCTGCTGTTCTTGAGAAAACGTCCTGCAGATTCGTCAGTTTTCCAGCATCTTCTACAGATTTGAATCCTTTCCAGCAGTGACTGTATGATTTTGAGATCCATCTTTTCACTCTGAGGACAATTGAGGGACACAAACACAACTATTAAAAAGGGTTGAAACGCTGACTGAAGCCCCAGAAGGAAACAGGAGACACTACATTTAATTGAATATAAAAGAATTTCCTTTCACAGTGCAGTTCACGTAAAATTTTCAACTGGCTTCTGTCCATTCATTAAACACCAGTTATTGTGCCTGCATGTAAATTAGTGAGGGCGCTCTAAAAAAATTAAATAAATAAAAAAAGTCACTTATAAATTAGCTACAGAGAAAAAAGTCTGAGTTACGAGATGTAAAGTAACAATAACCTATATTTGTGTGTGTATGTGGGTATACTGAATGCACTGTTAATCTGTTAATTAACAGTTTCTTTGTATTTCTGTATTCTGTTTTGTGATTCACAAGTGTTTTCTGTTTATTTACGGTTGTGAATTGTATCATGGGACCTTGATCTCTGCTCTGTCTACTTTCGATGTTGAAAATTCAACTCTACAGTTAACATTTTGGTAGTTTGAAATAATATAATGTATAAGAAGTAATATATGAAGGAGTAAGTCTCTCAAATAACAGAAAATGTACTAGCAGTTACAAAGATTGTGTACCATAAAATAAACACCAACTCAGACAATATACCACTTTAAACTAATAAAAATGTTAACAAATTTACTTTTTGGAACTTTTAAGGTTAAAGGTTCTTGGAAGAAAGATCAAGGTCCCATAAGGCAATTCGAAAACATAAATAAACAGGGGGAAATAAAACAAATAAAAACATGAAATACAGAAACTGCTAATTTATGGATATTTTTTACAGTGTGAATTCACTCATTTATTCATTCAGTGGTCTGTAGTGTGTGTGGATTCTAACCAATTTAAACACTTCCAATTGGCCACTGCATTATAGAGATCAGCAGACAGATCAGTGGTATCTAAAATACAAATGACATTAATGATAGTAACCAGAAAAGATGCTGATAATACGCAAAAAGGTTCAATTACAATTACATAAATTGCTAAATGTTCTGGGAAAAAAATGAATGAATGAATAAAAAATAACATTGTCAAGTAGAACTCTCTATAAAAACTGGCTGTTAATTAAATAAATATTACAGAAATATGCAACGATAACACTGCAAAACATGACATTATTAGGAACGTAAAAATGAAAACGTTTTCAAAACCTTTTTTGTGGAAATTAATTTATGTATACTATTTACAGTTATTGAGACAAAATATAAAAGTAAATATATGTGGGGAAAAGATGAGACATCTCATTTTAGTCTCTGCAAATTAAACGTACAACAAAAGTATTCGTTTTAAATAAAGTGTCTACTTTAAGGATTCAAAAAACGTAAAAAAAAAAATAAAATGTGAAAGTATGAGTGAAATAATGTTCCATAGTCATTCAGCATAACAGATACAGTTTGTGTAAAAGAAGGATAGTGGCAAAGTATTAAGATTTATAATGGCAATTAATTATTATTAATAATACTTTTTAATATGCCATCAAATTCGTTTTGTTCTAAATGTTCTTCAAAATATTTTCCGGAATATAAAATACTCTTAATGTTAGACATTTTAGTGGGTGTCTGTACTCAGGCTTTTATGGTATGAGAATAATGAGTTCAAATTCAATGTACGACTCATTTTAATTCAATGGGCTAAATGTGCAAATCTACGTAATTTGCTGAAGTTGCTGATATTTTTACGACCCAAAGGTCATAAAATTTTTCATAACCAACCACTTCCATAAAACACATACGTTTTAGTTCACACATATCGCCAAATAATAATGTCTTTGCTAATTATTTTTAAATGATTATACAAAATTCTATAGTTTATGTTGAGTCATGAAAGATGCGCTAACATTTCCTAAAAGGTTTCAACAGACAGTATAGTATTCTAGGTATTTTAGGTCTAAAACAGGTTTTTCAGCAAAGTCTGGATTGTGTTGGAGGACGGTTTTGCAGATGAAATGTGATACCATATGCTGTTGTTAGCAGCTCACTCAAAAATGCTTATTTGCTAATCAAGGTTAGTCCCCAAAAATTGAAAACTCTCTCATCATCTACTTATCCTCCACTTGTTCCAAACTTAAAATAATATATTTTGAAGAATGTTGGAAAGCAACTTATAATAATATAAGTTTGAAGAAATGGGCGGCACTGTGGCTCTGTGGTTAGCACTGTCGCCTCACAGCAAGAAGATCGCTGGTTCGAGTCCTGGCTGGTTTCCCCCACAGTCCAAACACATGCGCTATAGGTGAATTGGTTAAACAAAATTGGCCGTAGTGTATGAGTGTGTGCGTGTGTGTGTGTGTGGGTGTTTCCCAGTACTGGGTTGCGGCTGGAAGGGCATCCACTGCGTAAAACATATGCCAGAATAGTTGGTGGTTCATTATGCTGTGGTGACCCCTGATAAATAAGGAACTAAGCCGAAGGAAAATGAATAAATCAATGAATTTTGAAGAATTATAAAAGCAGCAGCCATTGATATTTATAGTAGGAACTAAAAATACTGTGGAAGTCAATGGCTGCTGCTTTCCCACATTTTTCCGAATATATTGTTTTTTGTTTAACAAGAAAGAGTAAATGTTAAGTAAATTTTTGTTTTTGAATGAAGTATCCCTTTAATAGGCTTGAAGCCATTCAGTTTGTGATTGTTTCTACAGTAGAAATATTAAAGAAGAATTGTAGCCAAAACGGTGGTCCTTGCTAATTCACAAAATGTAAGCCAATGGCTACCCCTTCACCTTGAGAAAAACAAATACACACACACAGGCATAGCAAAAATAATACTGTGGTTCCGGATGTTGAAGCAAAATTAGTCTATGCAAGAAACCAAACCGACAGGAAGCTTGTGTTTCAGTTTGTGAATGTCACCCTGTCGCAATAATATTAATGTCAACTTATTGTGCAATGCATGATCATGACTTCAACTATTTGTGGTTACCCAATATATATCATGTTTGCATGTCACCAACATTTTAGTTGATTTTGCAGCCTCTGTTGGAGGTGTCAGCGAGCACAGAAAACTCTTTTAGACAAAATGCTTACTGACAACTGAAGAAAAGGTCAGTTTCCACATTTTCCTGAAAACTAATGACAGTTTGAAAGAAGTCATCCAAATGAGCTCTGCTTCAAAGCTGCAGCCCACTTCAATATAAGTGACCATGCAGAGCATATTGCTATATTGCCCTTTTAATGAGATGTAAAATAAGTCTTTGGTGTCTCCAGAATGTGTCTGGCATGTTTAAGCTGGAAATATCCATCAAATTATTTATTATTTCCTCCTGAAAGTGTCAATTTTGGTGTCAGGAAATTGGAGCTGTTTTGCATCTGTGCCTTTAAATGCAAATGAGCTGGTACTCCCCACCCACTGTTTTTGTCATTGTACTATTATTTGTAACAACAGGGGGTGACTTGAAGTAACTGACATGACATATCAGTGAGGAAGAAGTAGTCAGCGAGTGGAGTTGCTAAATGAATGAATTTAGTTATATATAAAATAAATAGATTTATACATTTTATATATCCAAGCTAACTGCGTACTTAATGCCATTTTTTTAAATAAAAATTACAAATAATTTACTTAAAAAGCATTGGACAACCTGTGCACAAAATACACTAAAACAAATTATGCATTGGATTTACTAAACTGGTTGCAAACTATTTATATGGGTTGAATTTAAACATATAAATGAAATTAAGTAATGTTCAACTTAATTGGTTTGTAATGTAAAAAATGTAAATGTAAAGTGTGTGTCAAACAGAGCAGTATATATAGTCTGTGTAATCAGTCCTTGAGCAGCTTCCAGCTGTGTGTGTGTGTAATCAACGGAGAACCGAAACAGGTGTGTGTGTGAGGTGCGTGACAGGATTTGTAGTTCTTTTGGTGGCAGATTTGTAGTTCTCCAGCGATCTGTATGAACTAGATTGCTGGTGATTGTGACAATATGCATTGTTTTCCCTCAAAGCTTCAAAGAAAACGTAAAGGACTTCACATTTTTAAAGGTGTTGCACATGCAAATTCCCCCAGCTTGGCTCCAAGTTGTGCATTTTCAGATGCGGAGCCACACACAAAGTTACAAAAAATGTTGTGCACTCCGCCTGCCGAAATGATGTCGCATCAAAGGCAAACTTCCACCAACACCGCGATAATATAACATTTGCCACGCACACACAAGCCAACTAGTGGATGCATCAAGTACAGTACCTGACAAAAGCCTTGTCATTGATCCCAGTTGTAAGAGCAACAAATAATAACTTGACTTCTAGTTGATCATTTGGAAAAGTGGCAGAAGGTAAATTTTTCTGATAAATCATCTGTTGAACTGCATCCCAATCATCACAAATACTGCAGAAGACCTATTGGAACCCGCATGGACCCAAGATTATCACAGAAGTCAGTCAAATTTGGTGAAAGTAAAATCATTGTCTGGGGTTACATTCAGTATGAGGGCATGTGAGAGATCTGCAGAGTGGATGGCAACATCAACCGCCTGAGGTGTCAAGACATTTGTGCAGCCCATTACTTTACAAACCACAGGAGAGGGCACATTCTTAAGCAGGATAGCAAAGAAGGTCAAGGTGCTCCAGGATTGGCCAGCCCAGTCACCAGACATGAACATTATTAAGCATGTCTGGGGTAAGATGAAGAAGGAGGCATTGAAGATGAAACCAAATAATCTTGATGAACTCGGCGAGTCCTGTAAGAACGCTTTCTTTGCCATTCCAGATGACTTTATTAATAAGTTATTTGAGTCATTGCAGAGATGTATGGATGCAGTTGTCTAAGCTCATGGGAGTCATACAACATATTAATTATTTTTCCACTGCACCATGACTTTATATTCTATACTGTACATTATTTCTGTCAAGTGACAAGACTTTTGTCTAAGCAAAGTCAGAGCTTACTGTCCTAAATAAATAATTAAAATTCAAGGCATGATCATATTTTATTTTGGTAAAATAAGCGTAAGTAGGAGGCCTTTGCCTTTCATATAAGCCACTTCTGATACCAAATGATCAACTAGAAGTCAAGTTATTATTTGTTGTTCCTAAAACTTGGATAGGCAACAAGACTTTTGTCAGGTACTGTACACCAGCTTTCAGATAGCCCAGCACAATGGATCCTTTTCACAAGACGGTGATGATGCTTTTAATTGTAAACAGCATCTAAAATCCTCAAAAGTTTGTAATTTGTTGATTTGTTTATGTATGTACATTTATAAAGCTATACTTTATATTATATCATCTTTGCATCGAATTACCCCAAAAAATAAAAATTAATTAGCAATTATGCAAGGTGTTTGTAATGGGCCACACACAAACGCTGTTACAACGTTCGCTGTGCGCACACACACACACACACGCACACACATTTAACTTTGCCCTGTTTTTGCTTATCTACTTGCGGCAAATGTGACAGGATATAAATATATGGAGATCCATTATGCTACTGTACAAATAAACATGATTTAAAATCCACAAACCGGGACTTCTGTTGTGTGATTGAAGCATCCTCATTTATAGTTGTAGCCTATACTGGCACTATGCAGCTGTGTTGATTCCAGCAGTTATGAATTACATACGACTTTACTTTCTTTTCTTTATTACAAATATGCTCTGTTTTAAAAACTTTTCAAACTTGTAAAACTCCTTCTTGATGTGCAGCAGATCACAGAGAGTTAGAACAGATATTTCAATGACAGTTTCTTTGCAAATCCTCTCTTGTGGACATGATAATATGTGTTAATATTGAGACATGGTAATACACACTTGTCAATCAGTTCAGTGGGCGGGGAAAACTGCACTCCTACATCATGGTTCGGTGGACCACAAATTCACTGGTATTTGGATCTTGATTTAACATTAGAATATACATTTAAAAAAGGACTTGATGTGTTTTTACCACTTTAATATGACTTTGTACACACTGTACTACACACGTCTGTCCAAACAGGTTCCAAAGGTTGATTTTGCATGATAGGTGCCCTTTAAAGCCATTTTACATTTTGACATTTACATTATACATCACCATTCTCAAAGTTTATATGACATTTGCCTTTTTAACATCCAGTTACAGAATCTAAGTAATCTTAAAGGATTAGTTCACCCAAAAATTATGTTATTAAATAAAATCTTCAAAACGCAAATTAAAATATTTAAGATGAAATCCAAGAGCTCCCTCATCTTCCATAGAAAAATTGTGATCCTGAGACGTTCAAAATACAGAGAAAGATCCAAATGTGACAGTGGCCCATCTGTAATCAAACAAAGCTGATATCAGGGTGTGTGTTGCACTGATGACTCTAATGCCAATACATTGTCCTATCTGTAATGAACAGCATTTAAAATGTTGGTGAACAAAGTCGTTTTTACAGAGTTTTTATTTGTTTGTTTGTTTTTTTGTGCACAAATGTGTTCTTGGGGCTTCATTAAATGTTTTGGCTCCTTTTCAGGACTTTGTATGTCTTGGTATCAGTGCTGTCTATGGAGGATCAGAGAGCTCTCAGATTTTATCTAAAATATCTTAATCTGTGTTCTGAAGATGTCTCAGGGGGTTGAAACCAGAAGGGTGAGTAATTTAGAACAGAATTACATTTTTTGGGTGAACTAACCCTTTCAGAATGAAAAGGTTTTGTTCCTTGAAAGTGTTAAGGGCAATTTGCATTATTATGCTGTTGTATAATTATTATTTAATCAGCAGAAAATGGTCTTAAAATGACAATAATATCACTTTTTGAAAGGTTTTTATAATATCGTATGTCACACAACATTTTTTTTATATTGACATGACGAACGCCATTATGGTTATCTGCAGTATTAATATTAATATTTTTAGTCCGTTTGGTTGATGTAAGTTGAGATGACTAGAAAAGTTCATTTGATTCAACTAAAGATTTTAAGGAAGCAAGAATTAGTGGATTCATTTGTTTTATTTTGCTTTCAATCGCTAATTATCCTTCAGCTTGTGTCCTTCTTTTTCCAAGGGTCACATCGTGCCACAGCGGAATGAACCACCTTGTTTTTACTTATTTATTTTACTTTGTTGTCCTTGAGTTGAATTTTATGGGGGGGAAAAGTCATCAACTACATCTTGGTGTGTATTAACCGCAAAAGGCGTTTTTTTTGTGTGAACTGTCCCTTTAATAGGCAGACACGATGTTCTATGTGAATGCAAATGAACGGGATGGAAATGGGACATGAACGCTCTCTCGGTTTGGGTGTTGGCAACGCGGAAGGATGGTAGAAACCACCAATGATCCCTTATGGGTGGGGCTTACTCGAAGGTGAAGGGGTACTAGTATTTTAAAGTAAAATAAATAATCTTATAGTAAAATACTAGTAAGAATAGAAAGCCTGCTGCTGTCTGCCGGCTGAATGTTTGTTTTTCGTCGAGCTGGAATGTGTCAGTTTTGAGGTCGTGGAGTGAATTAATTCGGACTTCCTAAAGGTAAGAATGAAGCACGTGCGATTTTTTTGAACAGCTGTGACTGGATTAATCCTCTTTTGAGCGTACTTTTTGATGTTGTGCACTATTTTTAGGTTGCTTTATAAATCTTCTCTGCATATTCTCGTGTCTGTGATGCACATGGTGTGGCTTCTGTCCATTTAAGGGCTGATGCAACGCTGTACGGTGAGAGATGAGATCAACGCGTGAACTTTTCGTATGCGAATGGATGATGGTTAACGTTTGGAGCGTAAATCTGTTCAATTTAGTTTAATGTGTTTGTAGTGATTATCCACTCTTTATTTCAGCATTAAAATCGTTGACGTGGAAAGCTGGCGCGTCCTTGTACAGAGCGCGTGTGATTGATTCATTGTGCTGTAGAAAAAGAGCGGAATGTATGAGTAAACCTCAAACAAAACCATTACTACTATTACGAGAGAAAACACTGATTTGCGAAAACGCTCACTACTGTATTAAATAAGCGTTTTCTTAATGTTTTTTAAACTGGTTGCTGTAGCTCATCTGTCACGGGCTCTTTGATTCTAGACCGAAGTTTTAGATTCAATTCATATTGATTCAAAGGAACCGATTCGCATATAAACGTAACATCTAATGGGTAATAGAAGGTTGTTAATAAAATTGAAGTGCAAATTCTTTGGATGCATGATTATTTATATTCATAAATAGTGTAAAGGTTTCGAATTTTAAACGGTATTTGAGAGTTAAAAACTGAAGAACTGTATTCAAAGTACAAAGTATCAAAATCCATGTAATATTGTTAATGCAAAATATTTTTGTGTTTTATATATGCTTAATTATATGTGTGATTAATTGAAATCAGAGTACAGTGCAGCATAACATATTGATGCAAAGTACAGTGGGAAAATGAACGAATCATTTCTCATTGTTCATTCAACTGAACCGTTCGAGAGAACCGATTTGCTAAATGAATCAAACTTCTGAATGTACTGGCGGGCGCCACGCGCTTCGGACAGTCCGCATTGTTGCTGTTTTGGGCGGGGATGCGCTTAATTATGACGTCAAAAATGCGGGAAATTTGTTTCGTTTTCATGTATATATCTATGGTTTTCATGCATACCCCAAACTCGTCGTCTCAGCGCAAAAATAATCCTTTTGGAAAATAATTAACCCATTAATTTGAATCGTGTAGAAGAAGAAACGGCAGCGGTCAAAGGTGACTATTGTTTACGTTTTGTTCCAATGAGAAAATTAACGAGGATTATTTCATTCATTAGCAAAATAACGAAGCTGATCTCATCACAGCTATGTAATACGTTGCTTGCATAAAGACAATGTGCATAGCATAAGTATTTACTGATTACTACGTGATAACACCAAACATTCCTTTGTATAATTCATGCAAATAGTAAACATTCAAATAGTGAGCGTTATTAGAATGTTAAGCCGCCCATCCATATGATTGTAGAACAGAGTGTCTGTATCTGTAGTATGTATTTTAAAACGTTTTAAAAAAGATTTATAGCTTAGAGTTATTACTGTGATACTGTAGATATGACTGTTTACAAAGCGTCCTCATATCTTCAGCAGAAAGAGGTGGTTCTTAATTCAGGGTGCTGGTAATCCTTGAAAATGCTTGAATTTTAATCTAGTGTTTTCAAGGTTGTAAAAGATTTTGAATAAAGTGCTTGTAAATGTAATTGTGTTGCTTTCATAATAATATATCTTAATAAATGGGTAATAATTAGCTATTAAAATAAAATGAAAAAAACTTAAAGTGAGTAAATGACAGCAATGTTGGGCTTGGGGCAAACATGCGACCATTTTTGTCCCCCTTGGAATACTATAGTATATAGAACAAGTGGCATCTATGTATATAAATGAGTTTTTTCATTTGCCACGCTATAAAAATGTTTGAAAATGCACCTGGAAAGTGCTTGAAATGTGCTTAAAAGGTGTATGTTTATTTTTAGGAACACTATTCTTTATGTGTGGCGATGGTTCCCTCTGTGAAGAAAAGCTTGTTGAATAGTAGTTAAGAGTAGATTAATGAAACTGAAAGTTGAGTACAATTGAAGCCAAAATGTAAAATGCAGATACAAATCGGTTTAAAACAATGTGTGCTTCTACACAAGAATTAGCTATGTTGAATATTTGTATGCATGTGCAGCACCAGTATAGTATGACTAGGGCCAGACAGAATCTGCGGACATTTTTTTCATTTTTTTGCTATTTCTGCACAGAATTTTGTAAATAATACCTTTTTAACTTTTATTTAATGTATATAATGCAAAGCGAATTAGATCCACTTAATTGGTAAGCAAAGCAAGTCTCTCATATAATATATCTACTAAAAGACAGAAAATATTACAAACTGTATTGTAAATAAATTATATGAACATTTTCATATTTGTCAATGATATTACTGAAATTAATTTAAAAACTGAATAAATATAAATTTATACACATTTACCCAAGTAAATAAGTAGACTCAATGATGGGCTAAAAATCTGCGGGTTTCTTCACGTGCAGATTTCGTGTGGGCTTAATTATGTATAATAATTATGAAACATACTACATAATACATTAACGTTGCAATTTTGCATTGTGAACGCAGTTACTGTTTCATAGAAACGCAATATATAACAGCTTGCACAATTTAAAAAGGTCTATCGTAATATCTTAAATTGTTAAAATGATGGTTTTAAACATGAAATACTGAGTTGTTGTTTTTTTTAATGCAATAAATTAACATCCTTATGAAAAACAAAAAAGTTATTTTTAAGTCAAGAAAATTAAGATTATGTAGTATGATTTTTTTTTTCTGTGCCTATTAGAGACTTTACTATTAGAGTAAAGGTTATTTCTGTTGAATGTTTTAGTCTTTTAAGCTTTTTTTTTGATAAATGAAATTAATTAACTGTTAATACTAGTAATGGATGCAAAGTATTTTCAAATTTTTGAAGTGTCACTACCAATACTAAATAGAGCATGTATTTACATACTGTGTCCCCTTCAAATTATTCACAAAACCTGAAAAAAAGTCTGAAATTTACAGGGTTTTAATTATAAACCCTGCAGAAACCCTGGAATGACTGACACAGCAAATCACTGACTTGGAGTTTAACGAACAGTCATCGAAAGTACAATTATTAGACCGTTTTTTTTCTGTAGCTTGAAACTGAGCATTGAGCAAATTCTAATATAATGGTCAAGGTGACTGTGTCCTTAGTGTGATAGTGTTTCAGTGTGTTTGAGGAAAGGACAAGCTGCACTCTATTCAGCAGAGTTATAAGGGGGACCTTTATTTTATCAAGTAAATAAATTATGCAATGCCAATAAGAACTCAAATAATTCTAGAAACCCAGCTGCTACTATTTCATTCAACTCAGTAATGATATGAAGAGCTTTATTGTATGGTTTATATAAATGAATTAGTTTTTATATGAGTTATAAATAGTAATAAATAATGTTTAGTGTGTGTGACCATTATAGGTTTGATTCAAGCCGATTAATTTGACTGATGTAGGGCTGTTCAATGAATCAAAATTTGATATCGATTTTGGCCTCCAATGATTATGAAAACTTTAATCGACATTACATGATGATTGGGAATCAGTGAAATCGTGTAACATGACTTTTGTAGAATGGGTCGTGCATCATTTATGGTGTATTCGATTAATTCATGTTTCTAAAAGTGCAAAAGAGAACTTGAGGTGTTCTATTAGTGATTACAGTGTTGACCATAATAATTGCAGTTATGATTTTTCCCATAATCGAGCAGCCCTTGACTGATGATTCTGTTCGTGTGAGTCAGAGCACACTGACAGTGAAGGTGTAAATGTAGAGTTGAAGGGTGGTGGACTGTGTTTGCTTTACAGGGCATGTCAAGTTAGGTTGACTTTGTCTCTTGACAGAGTTTTGTTTGGACAGTCAAACGGCCAGATCTGTAGGTGAAACTTTGGCATGAGCATGTCATGAATCACTTGTCATGATTCTTTTGTTTTGAGAATGTCTCTGGCCTTATACAAATGATATATACATACTGTGCTTGTATTTCTTTGCTGTTGTATTTGTTTATATTGTCTATCTTGAAATTGAACATTCTTGAAATACCTCAGATTGCCTCTGTATGACTCTGATAATCAGATGTTGACAGCCTTGTGGTGTGTGTGTGTGTGTGTGTGTGTGTGTGTGTGTGTGTGTGTGTGTGTGTGTGTGTGTGTGTGTGTGTGTGTGTGTGTGTGTGTGTGTGTGTGTGTGTGTGTGTGTGTGTGTGTACATGTCTGAACACAATGTGACCGTCTGATGTATTCAGATGTCTCTCGTTTTTGCCAGTGCTCTGTGATTGGTAGACAATGGGGCAAGGCCCTCTCCCAGCCCACTGACTAGATTTACAGCTCTGGACAGAAGCACGAGTTTCCGTGCGAGTGTTGCTGTGGTGGTTTAAAGTGGATCTAGCCGTGCTCATTACTCTATAGGGCTGTGAATGCCAGGTGCTCCAGGATGCCTTGCTCAATCATGTGTTTCCACACAGCAGCGTTAGGCTGTATAATACGCAGACTTTGTTCCATTACCATCCCCCCAAATAAACAGACCCCAGTACACCAATGTTCAAGTCGACAGGCCGCTATTGGGAATTTATTCAAAATAGGCAACTTTTGTGGACAATAGTAGTTGTTGTGCTTTGTTTACACCAGTAGCTCTCATCCAGGGGCAACAAGACCCACTGAAGGGTCTCATGGAACTTCTGAGTTTGTCCCAGAATGACATAAAATGCCAAGAAACAAACATTTTCTGGACTTCTAACTTCTGATTTTCTGCGTTTCCACTGTATGGTACTTTACGATATTGCTTGGCTCGCTTCAGTTTAGTTTTGCTTGGCTCAGTTTGTGCTTCCACTGCAGTTTAGTACTGCTTAAAGTAGGTGGGATTATTGCCATAGTTGCATTTCTTCTACTGCCTGAAAAAACTATTTTTTTGCAAATCTAATGATGCTGGCAGTTCTCTCCGACCAATTGGTGATCAGCAGTGTGTATACCTCATGTTTTGTTAATGTTACAGCTTGCTTAGAACCTCACCCGTGGTGATACTAAAAAGTACTAGGTATGGAACACAGTCTAAAAGCACCTTATGTTTTACAGATGTTGGTACCAACTTAATAATATTACCAGTTTTGTCTCTTATAAATACACATTTGACATTTGTTAATGAATTCATTAACAAAAACAACTTCATGGTTTCTATGAAGTGTTATGAAAAACAATAACCCAAAGACATTTAGTCTAAATATAAATGCCCTTGTTCACATATTGCATCTAAAACCGTGTGGAAAACACAAGGTGCATCGCTTCCTTCACCAATTTTAATCTACTTCTGAGCTTGCGCTCCTGTAGCGTCTGTCAGTTGTTAGGCCAGCATCAACTGTTCTCTCTGAGGATCCACCACTGAAAAACCCATGCTCAAGCTCTGATACAAGTTTTATTTAATGACAAAATTAAAAAGCATTTTTTTCTATGTAATTCTCACACTAAAATACTTTGATATAATTTTTTTTTTTTGGTGATTTACCTGAGATTAGTTTGGATTAATTTTGAACTAGACTGGAGTAAACTGTTCAAGAATTAGTTAATTTAAAAATGAGTCTGCTCATCAAATCATGAAATGCATATTATAAAAAAGTAATATTATAAAGTGTCCAGTCCTTTTCAAGCAGGACACAAAGCCATGACTACTGGGGTGAAAAAAAAAACCCCCAGTAGCATTTAGTGTCAAAACTGACTATAGTTTTAATGACCAAATTTTAAATAAAGTTTGTAAAAATTGCTTTGGGTAAAAGAGTCTGCTAAATGATTAAATATAAATGAATATGGATAATATTTGATTAAGATTTAGCTATTTTTTTATTTTATGTTGAAAAATAAAATAACTGTCCATCGAGACAATCTCCTTTTCCATTCTTCGCTGCATTCAAAATAATAAGATGACTTCCATCGCAGAAATGTAAGCCTGGCCATCTTGGTTTCTGTATGCTCCTGCATTCTCATTAAGTACGGGATTCAATGTGACTACGTTCATTTCGCCAATTTTTAAAAAAAAAAGCTAATTTATTAAACTAAAAAGTAACTTGCATTACATTTTTAAAAAAGTAACTCAAATATTAATATTACATTTTTTAATGCATTACTTTACTCATTACTTAGAAAGTAATATTATTACATAACTCATGTTACTTGCTAGGGGTGTCTATTAACTGTTAATTGTTTCTTCGGTGCACCGCGATGCAGACGTGGACAGTTCGGTATCGGTTAAGTAATAGATCATAACCGGTTATTACATACTGACGTCATTTATCTCATATGCGCTATGTCGCGGTAGCTTACTATGGCGAGGGAGGCAAGCGCGAGTAATTAAAACACTGCAACTATTTAAAAACGCAGAAACTCTGCAAAATTCGCTACACGTGTTCATTCACTGACACTGAAGTTACAGCAGAAGCCCCTATTTCACTGCTGTGGAGAAAATTTAAAGTAAGAAATTTCCCTCTCTCACACTGTGGCCCTTTGACCTGCTGGCATGACTTTTCCTCTCCTCTCGGCTGTTATAGCGTTACTTCTGGATACAGACAGGAGCGTGTCTGCAGAGCGAGTTTTCTCCACCGCGTCACCGTCTATAATGGATCAGCTGTGATCGCCGCTGCCGTTTATCAGTGTCACTCATCTGTGAACAGCGCCAGAGCGTTAGAGCCAATCGCAGCCCTTTCTGTTGAGCTTGTGACCAATCATAGGGGTGCAAGAACTTGATTGACAGGGCTCATAAAGCGAGCGGGATATTTACATTTGTTTATTTGCTATAAATGCTCATGTTGTTCTGTGCATGTACTTGAGTTTTTAAAAGTACAGTTCTGACTGTTTGTATTAAAGGACAAAATTGTATTGCAAATAGTATGTATAAATATAAACATATTTATACTTTTTTTATACAAGAATTCTTGTGCTGTGAAGTAAAATATAAAATTGTTTATGGAAAGCATCGTCAATGCACCGTGATGCACCGAGATATCAAATTGAACCGAATCGATGGCATGATAATCGTAACCGAACCGTGAGACCAGTGTAGGTTCACACCTCTATTACTTGCATAATGTATTATAATATACCCTATATTAATATAACGTAATGCGTTACCCTCCAAAACAGTACGATTTTTCGTTTTTTCATCACTTGTCTTATTAAAATATCAACATGTTATTGAACGCCTGAAAAGTTGAAAATGAAAAGTGTAGGTCATCTTGTGTGTCATCTAGCTGCAAACAACAGAGGTGTTTGGTGACAATAGGCAGTGATGGGCCTAAAGCAGATTGAAGCGTCACTGACCACCGCAGCTGCTGGTCTTCACGTGACCCTCACCGTGTGCTATTTGTGGCCTGAGCTTTCAATGAGTATGCTGCTACAAAGGCATCTGACTCGTGCTACAGGAGCACATTGGGTTTGAACGCCTCCCCTTGCTTGTATTTATTACGGGCTGAGAGAGAAAAGACGTCTTCAGAGGTTTCACTTTACAAATCCTGATTGTGTTTGAGACTTGGAGGAGGCGCTGAACTGAAGCCAGGGCTTAGTGAAGAGAACAACCGAAGGGGTTTTCAAGTTCTGATTTTTTTTCTTTTTTTTGACTTGGTAAGAATTTATTCGAAACTTCAAAGCCTCTGAATTTCTTTTCTTGCTGTTTGTTTTGTCAGAGTTTCCCATGAAGCCCGTTATTGGTTTTGCTCTCTGATGCAGTGGCACTGATTTATTTGAGATGCTTCTGGGTTTTGGTGGCCTTCAAGGAGACTAAGAATCTGGGTATTTTAGATCAAATTATCTTTCTGCAATTAAACATGAGTGGAATATTTTATTAGTATTTGTGTTTTAGCTGTGATGTGTTACCAGTGGAGTCCAATGCAGTATATTTTGACTAGAGCATGTATATGTCATCATTTTTCTTGTTTAAATACAAAGGTGGAAAAATAAGCAGTTGTGTTTGAGGCTAGGGCTCTGTAAAATGAATTTATTTGTTTTTCCAAATTCCATTATTCCTAGTTTTTGTGAATTTCAACTTTTTGCCTTTTTTTTTTTTTCTCCCTCATTTAATTTTTACAGACTGTCTCTCAAATTCAGTTGCATTTCATATAAAAATCATTTGTAAACAATTAATGTAATGATTATTTTAGGTCTTAATAATGCCTTCGTATTATTAGTGTTATTTTCATTGTTTTGGAGTGCAGTACTGGTAAATATTTCTACGTTTGTCAGAGTGTCATCTAGGGCTGCACAATATATCGTTTCAGCATTGATATCGCAATGTGCTGTAACACAATAGTCACATCGCAAAGATATGCAATGTCCAGTCTGAATTATAGTTGACCACTAGCTACAGAATTGTAATTAATCACTGTATTTATATGGACTTTATATGATTTATGCAAAAAAAGATAAAGAATTTTTGTCTTGTTTCCAGTCCAAATATCTACATTTCATTGCGAAAACAATTATTTCACTTACCCCACTGACAGATAATTTCCTTAAAACAAGCAAAATCTTCTAATTTTCACTTATTTATTCTGATGGTGAAAACTAAACAATATTTTTATTTGGTCTAAGATTATATATATATATATATATATATATATATATGTATATGTGTTTGTTTGTTTGTTTGTTTGTACTAGAAACAAGACAAAACAAAGTAAGCAAAGCTTTTTTTTTTTTTTTTTGCATTGCGATTTATTCAATTTCTGTACCCGAATACTGTTAGACTCCCCAGAAACCATCAAACAGAGCTATTCAAACCATCTTCTGAAACTGTATTCATATCGCAATATTTGTTGCAGAAAAATAAAATATCACAATATCAGATTTTTCCAATATCATGCAGCCATAGTGTCATCAAATGATACCTTGCTTTTATTTTGAGGTGGTCAAGATGCTTGAGTTTTAGTTTAATGATATGATGAAATGTAAAATGCTTGTAAAGTGAACTGTCAGAGCAGCTCTGGAGTTCATATCTTCAAATTGAGAGACTTCTATAAACTTTAATAATGTGTTTAATAAAGCAAAAACAAAATGATTTATTCACAGACATGTGAAATTTTTTTTCTTTTTGCAGTTTATTTACGGTTCACCATAAACTGTGGCTTATTATTACAAGACACTATTTTACTTCCCAATTTAATAAGGGGTACAGTTATCAAATTGGAAAAAAAAAAGTCAAATTCTTTAATTTCGTTCACATTATCCCGCTCTCTCTTTTATTATTTAGATTTTTATTTTATTTCAGATTTTTGTTTAGTTCTTTATTTTAAATTAGAAAAGTCACAATTGCATTGGTTTCATTGGTAATGAAATCAAATATAGGTAAAGTATTGTATTGTAAAATGTATTATTGTAAGTCAAATATCCTGTTAATAGAGCTGGAGAAACTAGAAAAGAAAATGAGCACACATGTTCTTCTGTTTATTGACATACAGAGTATTTATGACATGCGTCCTATTCTCTCCAAATGGGCTCAGTGACGTTAGCGCCACACATGTGTGTTTATAAATAGATCCTACTGTAAAAGTGAAGCGATACCCCGGCTTTACTCCAGCCTGCTTTTGGCTTCTATCTATTACAGTTCAGATGAGTAAGAGGAATCACGCTGGCAGTGCTGGTCGCACCAGGCTCAAATATCATCACTCTTGTGACTCTTCCAGCACGGCTTATGTCAGGATCGTGCCTCTTGCATCATTTAATAACTTTTTGCTTCTTAAATTCTTCATTTACCTTACACATTTTAAATTTAACGTTTTAAAGTGACATTCAATGCAATTTTGATTTGTTACATTTAGGGCTGCACAATATATCGCAAAAGTATTTATTGTGAGAAAATTGTTAATAGAATCGTTATTGTGATAAAATCATTTATAAAGTTATTATTGCGATTAATAGTATATTCATTCATTAAATTTCCATCGGCTTAGTGCCTTATTTTTCAGGGGTCGCCATAGAGGAATGAACCGCCAACTATTCCAGCATATGTTTTACGCAGCGTATGCCCTTCCAGCCACAACCCACTGGGAAATAGTATATTCAATATACGATATTAGAATCAACTAGATTTGGAGTATCCTTTACCTTTTTTTTTTATCTCAATATCATCAAATAAATAAATGATTTAAAACCATAACTAATAAAAATTGTGTTTTTGTAGGGAAAAGTTACATCATAAGAAATATCGTTTTCGCATACTCAACATCACATATTTTTCAAGTATCGTGCAGCCCTTGTTGCATTGTATAAATATATATCGTATTAATATAAAATGTAGTTTATTGACTGAATAATCACAATATTTTGCTTTTGTTTAAATGCTTAAAATATTTTGCTCATATTGTTAATGTGTACACATTGCTGGTACACACCAGTCAGTAAATGCAAGTTAATGACTTACTAACTCACTGTTTCTCTACAGTTAAAAAGTCCCCAAAAAATTTATTAATATTTAAAAGTCTAATGTAATATTCCAGTATTTATTCATTTTTCATTTAATTATCATGGCTGTCATCAAGTTGATCTGTAAAATAATAATAAATCTCCTTTAAAGAAATATCTTACATGTTTTTTCAGCAGTGTTGTTGTTATTTGTATGCTTTTGTACAAAGCTTGATTATTAAGAAACAATTATGATTGTAAATTATATATTAAATACAAGGTTTGCCATCATGAATATAGCCAAAGAAAGAAAGAAAGAGACTTTTAAATGTAATGTGCAAATGTCAACATATATTTATACTGTGTATACTCACTTGTAGCATTTAATATTTTAATTAAAAATGTTTATTTTAGTCAAAATAATGATGCATTATTTACATTTAGATTCATTTGTCATTTCGATTTTGCAAACTGTATCGTATCATATCATATATTCATACAGGGATATTTCTTGTGATTTAACATTGTCGATAATGTCAGCTCGCACATTGTTAAAGCAACAATTACAGTATTATTGTACGATAGAAATCGCACATAAGCTTGATTCAAGTCTATTGACCTTATTCTTCACACAGCCATCGGAATCGTTTTGGCTCGAGACATCCTCTCTCATTCACTTCCATTGATTTTTATTACAATTTTTTTTAGACATTAAAAACAGCTCATTATGCTGCTTCTAATTTTCTTATTATATAATTCTACTTTTTATGTATAGTCATGAATACACTTGGGTGTCACGGTGGCGCAGTGGGTAGCACGATGGCCTCACAGCAAGAAGGTCGCTGGTTCGAGCCCCGGCTGGGTCAGTTGGCATTTCTGTGTGGAGTTTGCATGTTCTCCCCGTGTTCGCGTGGGTTTCCTCCGGGTGCTCCGGTTTCCCCCACAAGTCCAAAGACATGCACTATAGGTGAATTGGGTAAGCTAAATTGTCCGTAGTGTATGTGTGTGAATGAGAGTGTATAGCCTGGTTTATACTTGTCCGTCGAGTGATCGGCGTGACCCACGGCGCATGCAATGCGCGTAGCCGTGCATTTATACTTCTGCACGCTCTTTGTGTTGCTCTGCAATAACACTTCCGAAACACTAGCTGGCAGTAGGTGTTTATGTTCCTCTCTGTCGAGTTTCTTCGCTGGTGCTTTGTTTTTTCTGAACGCTACCTTAATGTGCAAGTGGCTCAAACTCGCTCATTTTGAGGCTATGCGACCACGCGTAGGCTGCGCCGGAGCATACGCGTGCGTTTGACGCAGAAGTATAAATCAGCGTTATGGGTCTTTCCCAGTGATGGGTTGTGGCTGGAAGGGCATCCGCTGTGTAAAACATATGCTGGATAAGTTGGCGGTTCATTCCGTTGTGGCGACCCCTGATTAATAAAGGGACTAAGCCGAAAAGAAAATGAATGAATGAATGAACACACTTGTTTGTAGAGCAAGCAGTTTGACCGTTTTCTGCCGGTTATTATTTCTAGTCATTTCTTCCATAGGCAACTGAATCGGATGTTTCAAAACAATCGCATAATCAAGCGGACCTCCACATTGCAGAATAAGGTCAACAGTGAATCGTAAATCAGAATAATAATTAGGGCTGCACAATATATAGTCTCAGCATTTACATCGCAATGTGATCATTCGCAATAGTCACATTGCGTGTTGAGTCTCTATTATAGTTTATGATTTGCATATTTTTTTTGAGGCCTGTGACTATATGAGGATTTTATAAGCATTCAGACATAAGAAATTGTGCCATTAGTAACTTTAATTGAATAATAAAAATAATTCAAAAAAAAAATTAATCATTATTACTGTACCTGAATGCAGTTAGACTTGTAAAACAACAAAACACTGCTTATTTCAATTGCAACTTTTCTTTTTTCATATTTATCAATGCTTTTAAGTTGTTTATTAGATTTTATGCAGATACACTCAACCTAAAATTATAAACTCTTTCTAAATAGAGATATTCAAGTCATCTGGTGAAATTATATTCATACTACAGACTAACAAAATAGCAATGTTAGATTTTTCCAATAAACATCTGTCTTTACTTTTTCCTCTCTTCTAGGTCACTGGTCCTACAGTAAAGAAGCGTGTCTGTGTGTGCGCGTGGGTGTGTGTGTTTGAGTGATCCGAAACGTCAGCATGGTTCTCACCATCATTAGAGAGCTGGGCAAGCAGCTTCTGCGGGTGAAGGTGGTGGACTGCAGCACAGAAGAGTCTCGTCTTTCTCGATGCCTCAACACGTTCGATCTGGTGGCTCTGGGAGTGGGCAGCACACTGGGCGCTGGCGTCTATGTGCTGGCCGGAGCCGTGGCACGGGAAAATGCTGGACCAGCTATCGTCCTGTCCTTTCTGATCGCAGCGCTGGCCTCGGTCATGGCCGGACTGTGTTATGCTGAGTTCGGAGCTCGTGTGCCAAGGACGGGCTCTGCGTATCTGTACAGCTATGTGACGGTGGGGGAACTGTGGGCCTTCATCACCGGCTGGAACCTCATCCTGTCTTATATCATAGGTGAGAAGAGGATTTGGGTGGTCCAACAGGTGTATTAAAGAAGGGATAGTTCAACCAAAAATGAGAATTTACTCACCCTCAAGTGGTTTCAAACATTTGTGGGGTTTTTTTCATTTGTTGAATTCTATAGATGTTTTGAAAGTAGGGCTGGGCCGATAAACGATACTATATCGAATCATGATCAAATTTATGTTGATAACAATATTAAGCTCTGGACATTTTTACTCTATATTGATCTAAGAGCTAATCACACAGCAGAAATGTACAACAATTGGAATCTAGAAGTGTGTTGATATTAGAAATGCACCACATTTTCAGCCTCCAAAAATCGGCTGAAAATAGGTTATGCTATTTAATGGACCCTCTAATTTTTGTGGGTTCAGTGATTGTTGGGGTACTCTTTTGAATCTGGAAGCATGAAGAACTTGTATTTCGTTAATGTTCAATATATTATCAAGATAGCATTTTTGCCATATCGCCCAGCCCTATTTGAAAGAGAGCCAAAAACCTGTAACCATTGACTTCCATAGTATTTGTTTTTCCTACTATGGAAGTCAATAGTTACAGGTTTCCAGCTTTCTTTAAAATATCTTCTTTAATGTTTGAGCAAAACATACAAGTAAACAGATTTGGAACAAGTAAATGATGACTGAATTTTCAGTTTTGGATGAACTATCCCTTTAATGCTACTTGACTGTATTATTATTATTATTATTATTATTATTATTTCCTAGGGCTATCATAATATCAGATTTTTTATTACATGATTTTTCTTACATTTTTAGAAATCAGTTTTTTATTATTATTGCAATATTGTAATGAGTCATATTAATCTTTATTGTTAAGATAGAGCAATACTACATTTCTCAATCAATACAGCTAATTGTTGGGAGTTAGATCTGCCGATACCAATATTTTCTAACTTTCATGTCTTCTATACCATTTGTTCTTTTATAATAATTAATTTCACACTTTTTAAAGAAATGTTTTTTGAAAGAACTAATTTTTTTCTAAAAGGTGTCAGAGTTAACATTGACTGAACTCTGCGTTACCTTTGACAAACTTGTCTTTTTTCCTCGCCATGTTAGTCTTTAAAGTCAGTGTGAATTTGAAGTTGCTGCGAGTTTTATTTCAGTATATTGATGTGTTTCTAACTGAAATGGAATATTGAGTAGGGGGCGGGGCTTTCTTTTTGCACATCATTTCCATTAAGCAAACTAGAGCGAGAACAGAGAAGAACCACCACTCCAAATGGTCAGACTTTGATTGAAGATTACCAAAAAACTAAACAAAAAAATTCAGTGGATGAACTTGCAGGGATTAATTTTTCACCTAAAGAGTAACACTGTGCACTGGCAAATTAAAAGTGGTAAATCTTTGATTTCACATGGATTTTGAGGTATGTAATCAGGTTAGTTGTGCTGAAAGTTTTAGCAGAGTGTTTTAACTTTACAAGTGGTTCGTCGTAGGTTGCTAGGCAACTTTTTTCAGAGGCTGACAAAACATTGCTGTCACTCTGATACAAGTTTTATTTATGGAGAAAAATTACAAAGCACTGCAGTGTTTGGGTGTTCTGTGTTTGGTCTGGGATAATTAGTCTACCGAAATGTGTTTATTCCAAACAAAGTATGAAGCTGATTGGTCAGTTCCAGATTGAAAAGTCATATTTAACTTTGAATGTATTTTTGTATAAATTGTATTAATTTATTTCTATTTATATATTTCTATTGTATATATATTAGTAACTTTTTATTGTAATATGAATTTGCTTTTATCATATAATATTTTTTATGTATATCCATTTTGCCATGAAATAGCCATAAGTTGCTGATGTGGCAATAAATAAAAATAAATAAATAAATTCACCTGATTTGTTGACTAATGGGTTGCAGATCCATTCTTTAGCAGTTCGCGGGTCCTTCACTGGGCCTTTTTCCCCTTAGCAAAGAAACTTTCCAATGACGTCTGTTTCTTACTCATTTTGCTGCTTGTGGGTTAAATTTGGGTGCTCAAGTGACCGAGATATAGCCGAGAGAATACGGTCATTTTTCAAAATAAAAGATCTTTCAAACTCAGATAATAAATAAAACGGAAATAATTAATGATTTCTTGTGCGACCCGGTGGTTGAGGACCACTGGTTTAAACAATTGACCAGTTGGATTGGAACATTATATCAGCCAATGACAATTATTGGTTGATGCATTGCCAAATAAAAAAAAAACATTAAATAATAATTAAAAACTCACAATAGTAATAATAATAATAATAATAATGACAGTTGAAAATGGACTACTGGAGAAAATACTGTTTCAATGTTTCTGCTTCCACAATTGCACATTTCATTCAGTTTCTTGCTTGCCTTTTGCTTATAATTAAGTTCAATTTACAGTCAGTAATTAGTTTGAATTTTTCTTCTGAAGTAATAAAAAAAAATCTCTGCTTGTTTTCACATTTCCAAAATTCAGTCTGACTGAAGAAATAATGAAGGCATTAAACAAAGAAAAAATATAGAAATATCGATATTTATCGAAAGTAATTACAGTGCTAATTAACATTTGAATGTTTTTGTTTTGGCGACATGGTGGCTCAGTGGTTAGAACTGTCGCCTCACAGCAAGAAGGTCGCTGGTTCGAGTCCCAGCTGGGCCAGTTGGCATTTCTGTGTGGAGTCTGCGTGTTCTCCTCGTTTTTGCGTGGGTTTCCTCCACGTGCTCCGGTTTCCCCCACAGTCCAAAGACATGCGCTATAGGTGAATTGAATAAACTAAATTGGACGTAGTGCATGTATGTGGATGGATGTTTCCCAGTACTGGGTTGCAGCTAGAAGGGCATCCGCTGTGTAAAACATGCTGGATAAGTTGGCGGTTCATTCCCCTGTGGCGACCCCTGATGAATAAAGGGACTAAGCTGAAGGAAAATGAATGAATGAATAAATGTTGTTTTTTTTTGGTATCCGATAAAGGTTTTTGTTGATGTTTTATTTCAACTGTTCACCAACAAATGAAAACATGCACCGATTTGCAATGCATCTTGTTACGAAGTTTATTGACATGCGCACATCTTGTCATCATATAAGTATGTAAATCCTGTACTTCACTCTGAAACCAGAGGCACAATTACTCATTTATTTATATAATCACAGAATGCAGGATTTAATACTTTCACTAAGCCATAAAGTGAAATTGATTTAAATTTTATATATATATATATATGTATGTATGTATATGTATGTATATGTATATGTATATCTCGTGCAGCACCATTTACATTTAGTCATTTAGCAGACGCTTTTGTCCAAAGTGACTTGCAATTAATGAGGCATTCATCGATTCAACAAAAAGAGGCAATACACAAGAAGTGCTAATTATACAAAGGAACTGTTTGTGCTCAGAGAATTAAATGCTAGAGTAAGGAAGGGGGAAGTTAAAAAAAAAAAAAATTATATATATATATATATAGAAAAGTGTTTCTACGGGTGGTTTGTCAAGCCTACTTCATTGAAACACATGTGAAGCACACTTCTTAAGTGCAATGCTTTTTTTTGTTGTTGTTTTTTAAGAGATATGGAGTGATTGAGAAAAAAAATTGTCTGGTGCAAAAACTGGTGCAAGTGTCGGTTAAAATGTCAGAGAGATGAAAAAGTGGGGTTGTCAACAAGGGGTTGTGCATAATGTTTTGAGGTTGTTCTGTGGTGCAGTGGGCAGGAGACGAAGGGGGTCCTGGTTTTGTTCACAGAGGTTCAGGTGATCGCAGAAGAGATGGGTTTTTAGTTGTCATTTATAACCCATATTACTCTATATTTCCTCTCTCAGGAACATCCAGTGTTGCCAGAGCATGGAGTGCCACCTTTGATGAGCTCATTGGGAAGCATATAGAGGAGTTCTGCCGGCAGCACATGAGCATAAACGCACCAGGATTGGCCGAGTATCCCGACATGTTCGCAGTGGTTATCATCCTCACGCTAACAGGCAAGCCAATCAGAGGCAGATTACACAGATGTTCCTCAATGTGTTTATGTCCAGGAGTGCATGAAGTAAGCGTGTATGTTGTGGGTGACGTGCAGGTCTGCTGGCATTTGGGGTGAAGGAGTCTGCTATGGTCAATAAGGTGTTCACCTGTGTTAATGTGCTGGTGCTGATGTTTGTGGTGGTGTCGGGACTGATCAAAGGAACCCTCCAAAACTGGAACCTGAATCCAGAGGACATCCTCAACCACACTGCTTCTGAAAAGTAATTACTCTCTTTATTTTCTTTCAATGCAATTATGCAAACACAAAAACATCCTTATTTTGATTCGGATCATGGATGATTTTATAGATCGAAATGAAAAGAACAGGAAATTGTTGTGAATACATTTTAATTGTATTTATGTCCACCTGTCCGACTTGATGACCATTCAGTCGGTTATGCCCTGGAATGTAAACATTCCGGAAATTGTGTTGTCTTTAACTCTCTCATTGTGTTGCGTTGTTACGATTTAATAAGGTGTCAAGGGAGAGAAAACGTAACATTTAGAAAATTATATTATGACTGAAGAAAATGGATGGAAATAAACAAGGACAAACAATCTTAACGTTTAATTTATTTATTCCTCTATTAGGGAATATGATAAAGCCAACAAAAGAGCATGTATGAGCTTTGTACAGTGCATTTGAAAATAAATGGAAACAATCACAGAAATAACCAAACCAAAAGTTACAGGGGGAAAAAGGAACTAGAGTGGCGCCAAAGCAAAGAACTAAACAAAACCAACAGCCACATAAACTAGAACACAAGATCCCCTCTAAACTTACTAAAGAAAAAGAAAAATGTGAAAAAGAAACCAAAATCTTCATCATATTCGACGCCAATAAAGTACACTCCCTAAAATAATAAACAAAAATACACCCACTTACCTATTGTTTTTGAACAGTCATATAACTACAGGCAAAATGTATGTTGCGCGACCTGTTAACCTATTTACTTTTCCCCAAAAAGGAATGATAAACTTTTAAACCATATTGGATTTACAGATATTTGAATTAGTTCAGAGACAACCAGAACAAACAAATCATAATACATAAACAGAATCGAGCATACACAACACAAACCCACACACACACACAGCACTGAACAAACAAGGCGTGCTGGTCAAATTTAAAATCTGTGGAACGAAGCCTGATTGGTCCACGAGGAAACGCCCTAATGAGGAGTGACAGGCTCGGGATCCAATCAGCAAATACCTGTGAAGGCGAAAAAAGAAAAAAAAAAGTGATAGGGCGAGAGCAAGAGCGAATGACAGACAAGGAGAGAGAGCAACAGAGAGGGAGAAAGCGACAAAAATCCAAACAACTCCCACGGACCGTATCGTGTCTTAAAGTAAAAACATCTTATTCTTGCTCTGTTTTTTGTTTTATATTAATCAAACAACAAAACATAAAATCACTCTTGACTGAATAGCTTTACCTCAGTATTGGTTAACCTTTATTTAATTTATACAGTGAAGATACAGTTTAATTTGATTTATATTGTTCAGTTTATATAGCTGAAAACTACTGTTAGGTACAGGAGAAAACTTTCTTTGTACATTTTACAAGTTTTTTTTTTTTACTTAATTACTTATTAACTACTTATTAATTAGGCCTGTTATTTTTACGTATTAACTACTTATTAATTAGGCCTGTATGATTTTTTGATGGCTATTAAAAATGTATGAGAAACTAAGACTCTTGGTCATACTTGATTTCCATTTGTTTATGCAATTAGATTTCTCTTTAATTTTTTTCACTACACAATTATGGTCATCACAAATTATTGCAATTTAAATAATAATAAAAAAAAAAAAACAGATCGATGATCACATCTGAATGCAACATATATGAATATTTGTTTTGGTAATTAAAATAAAATTAAGATGTGTAAATGAAATGTATCTAATTTACCAAACTGTGAAAATTGTTTTTACTAAATAAAAACAAATGTTAGAAACCACTACAAATGACAACCATAATTATATAACTAAAATTATAGAAACCTTAAAATTAATGTAAAAAAAAAATTTGTGTGTATTCAGCGGGGAAAATAAGTGTTGAACACGTCATGTTTTTTCCTGGGAATAATATTTCTAAAGGAGCTGTTGACATGGAATTGAACCAGATTTTGGTAAAAACCCAAACAATACAAACATAAAAATAAAACAAAAAAATCTGTAAAATGAGTCATGTAATAACAATGAAATGACACAAGAAAAAAGCACTGAACTACTGAAACGTATTTAATACTTTATATAAAAGGCTTTTTTGGTGATGGCAGCTTAAAGACATCTCTCATGTGGAGAATGAAGTCACATGAATTGCTCATGAGGTGTGAGTTTTTCACAGACTTCAACAGAGTGTAAAAATCTTGATGGTTCTGTGGGTCTCGTCTATCAAATCTGATCTTTAATTTGTATTTTCTATTGGATTCAAGTCAGGTGATTGGCTGGGCCATTCTACAGCTTGATTTTCTTTCTCTGAAAGCATTTGAGAGTTTCCTTACCTGTGTTTTGAATCATTGTCTTGCTGAAATGTCCTCCCTGGTTTATCTTCATCCTCCTTAATGTAGATGTTGGACTGAAGCAGCTAATATTCATTTACGTTGAGGAATAACTACTGAGAGATTTCAGCTGCTGTCTGGGCTTTCACTGTCTTTCTACACGTCCCTTTTTTCATGTGTTCAATACTTTTTCCCTGCGTCATTTCATTTTATTACGCATAACTTAATTTGTAAACTAATTAGATTTGCTTTCTTTGCATCAACACCAACAACCGGGGAAAATTTCAAGTCAACAGCACCTTCAGAAATATGTTTTCTGAGAAAAATGGTAACATGTAACCCGCAGTATATATTATTTTATTTTATTATTATTTTTTTATTTTTATATATTTTTTTCATTTTAAATTTATTTTAGGGTTTATATAATTGTTAGTTCTATATATATATATAAAAATTAGCCTCTTATTCAAGTAATTAATGTACTTTTTGTATTGCTATAGTAATGAAAATTGATAATCTTAAACATAACATTGAAAAAAGTTGTATGCTCCTGAACATGGTCTTTCTTTTCTTTGTCTGATGGAGATGCCACAGCTTAGTACTTGTTTGTGTTTTCAGTGTGTCTGTGCCACTGCCAACTGAAGAGAGTCTGGGTTTTGGTGGATTCATGCCGTTCGGCTTCTCTGGAGTTCTGTCTGGTGCCGCCACCTGTTTCTACGCTTTTGTCGGGTTTGACTGTATCGCCACAACAGGTGAGGTTTTTCATTTTGTATGACCACAAAAACATCTCTGTATTTCTTCGGTTGAACACAGAAGAAGATGTTTTGAAGAAAGCTGAAAACCTTTAACCATTGACTTCAATAGTATATGTTTTTCCTACTATGAAAGTCAATGGTTACAGGTTTTCAGTTTCCTTAAAAATATCTTCTTTAACAGCATAAATAAACTCTTAATGGTTTAAAACCACTTTAGGGTGCGTAAGTAGTGAGTAACATTTTTATTTTCTTGTTGAAATATCCATTTAAGTAAGCTTTTTGAAATCAAATGAACGAAATATGTTGAAAAATCATAGGAAATCAGATTTCATTTTGTTGTTTCTCTGTATTTCAGGCGAGGAGGTGAAGAATCCCCAGAGGGCGATACCCATTGGCATTGTAGCCTCTCTCCTCATTTGTTTCGTCGCTTATTTCGGCGTATCGGCCGCGCTGACGATGATGATGCCGTACTACATGCTGGACAAAAACAGCCCCCTGCCCGTGGCCTTCAAATATGTGGGCTGGGAAGGAGCAACATACGCTGTAGCTGTTGGCTCTCTTTGTGCTTTATCTACCAGGTATCTAACAGTATTTATTTATGTGTGTGTGTTTATACGTAGTGTTGCTTGTTTTAAAGCTGCAGTGTGACATTTCTGTGCAATGTGAAAGTTGCGAGCATTTCTGCAGAATCCAATAACAGAAATGTTGATAAACATGCACAAAGTCATACCGTTGCTTATTGTATTGATGATATGTGGTATTAATAAGTGGTATAAAATAAGTGGTATTAAAGATTTTTTTTTTTGCCCTCTGTGGTATGACCCCTTTATAGTAATAGTTCACCCAAAAATGACAATTTACCTTTACTTACCTCAGGCAAAACAAGAAGAAAGAAAAAAAGAGAACGGATTGATTGATTGATTGATTTTATTTTTAATTTTTTGTCTACAGCAGTATACTTTTAATATTTATATTAACTTTTGCTTCTTGGTGATTCCTAAAATGAAAGTCAATGGCGGCTGGCACCTTAACAGTAAAATAAAATACATATACATATACAGGTAAAACAAAATGATTACTTGTGAATCCTGATGAAAACATTCAAGTGAAACTATCGGCCTGTGCAATTCATTATGTATTATGTGTGGTTGAGTAAATTTAACAGCAAATTTTCATTTTTGTGTGAACCATCCTTTTAGTAACTGAATTACAAGGCGTAAACCTGCAGAATTTATTAATTAAATGACTGCTTAAGTTAAACTTACTGTTTGTTCTGATGTAATTTGTTTCATTTTAATATGATTTACATAGTGTTTTATCAGTCATGAAACCCCTCCCACAAAGTCCCACATAGAAAAACTTTTATGCATGCATGCAACAGAAGCTTATTTTGGGTGACCAATTTTTTTCAGGACAACCATATTATGATTATAATTGTTTTTTTTTTTTTTTCAACTTTTTAAAAATGTTATTTATTATTTCTGTCATTTAAAAAATCTGCATTTTCAGCATCATTACTCCCATTTTTTTATCACATGATCCTTCAGAAATCATATTAAAATGCTAATCTGCTGCTTAAGAAACATGTATTATTATCAGTGTTCAAAACAGTTGGCTTTTTTATGTACACTTTACGAAACAAAGTTCAAAAGAACTGCATTTAATCTAAATATATTTCTGGTAACTATTTGATCAGTCTTGGCTCAA
The DNA here is from genome assembly GCA_903798115.1 of Danio jaintianensis. Taxonomy (NCBI): domain Eukaryota; kingdom Metazoa; phylum Chordata; class Actinopteri; order Cypriniformes; family Danionidae; genus Danio; species Danio jaintianensis. The sequence continues at coordinate 25,862,477 of CAIGQV010019070.1, read as the reverse complement.
TTTAAATGAATAAATCAGACTCTAAACAGCAGAGTATACATGTGGGATCTCAAAAAGAAAATATGGTTTGGTGTTTCACGACCGTTGTGTTAAACTGTGTTTTTTTCCCTACTAAAGCTAATTGGCTTCAGTAGATATTAAGTGCACAGCTAATGGCACTGCATGGCTTGGATCTTTGTTTTTGTTTTTCTCCCCTCAACTAGTCTGTTGGGCTCCATGTTCCCAATGCCTCGTGTAATATGGGCTATGGCTGAAGATGGGCTGCTCTTCAAGTTCTTGGCCAACATAAGTGAAAAATCCAAAACGCCCATAATGGCCACTGTAACCTCCGGCATAGTGGCAGGTGAGGCTCATTCAAACTAACACACTCATTTCTTCACAGAGATGTGGCGTCAACCTCTCAAACTGCACCGTGACTAATTACCAATCCACTAAACTCCAACAAACTAAACCAAACTTTAGGCTTCATTCAGGCCTTTCCATTCAGAGAATTGCAGCAAAAGTATACAAAGCAACATAGACTTGCGTTTTATGGTTTCAAAATTGCAAACACGATCCAACTTTTTCCTACACCCCATGATGCTTTGGGTGCATAACATGAATAACTTTCATTTAAAGGTGCTATATAATAAAAATACAGATATATACCTAGGCATAGCTGAATAATGATGATGATGACATACTGTGAGCCTCAAACACTATACTTTCCTTGTTGTCTTGTAAATCCTGTGAGTGTAAAAAAAAACAGGCCAAATGGAACAAAACGCCAACTCTGACATAGCTGCATTTGACTGGCCACAACGTTTTCTAGTAAGATTACAACAGTTACTCTTATTTTTGAGCTGATCTAAACTTGTATTAAACATACTATGTATGTGGGACTCTTATTTTGAAAAAGGGGAGAGGCTGGGAAAGCTTTCTGACAAAAAGGCAGCATCTCATCTGTTTACAGCTCGTCAGAATGCAAAATGCAGGATATACAGATTATAAATTTGTTCTGAGCTACCCCAAGGGGATTAGTTTAACATGTTTAACCTATAGGTTAATGTGTATATTGTGGAATTTGCCAGGTATGTTTATAATGAAGCCACAAACGTGTAAATTGCTGAATGTAAAGTGTTTAATGCATCATGTCATATCATATAGCTCAAGTAAATGGATGCCAATAAACTATAAAATATAGTAAGCATGCCAAGTGTAACATTGTTTTCATGACAGATCAAAATAAAACAAACTCAAGCGTACCTCTCTCTCGTGGATATTGTTTGTTTGTAGTGTAAACTTATTATTTAAAGTTATTTCAGTATTTTGAATGAAAGTTAGTAGCAGTAGTGACGTGCAGGAAAAATGTGGATCAATTTCAAGTTAACTTTCGTTCCATGGAGCTGAATTGTAGTGGGTATGTGCTGAGACTTGATCTGCGATTGTCTGAAGCGGGCTCTGCATTGGCGTTCAGATGTAGATCATGTCTCCACTGATCCTCCTTCTCCTGATTGTATAGTCTTCTGGGCTCCATGTTCCCTCTGCCACGCATTATCTTTGCCATGGCAAACGACGGTCTGATCTTCAGCTTCTTGTCTGGTGTCAGTGAGAGGAAAACGCCCATCATCGCCACCACTGTGGCTGGGCTGCTGTCCGGTAAGAGTAGAGGAGACCAGGATTAACCCAGCGAGCTATTAACAGGATAAATGTGATAGTTTCTATAATAAAATAGAGTAATGAACAAACCCTGGTGGGGGAAAATACTTAAGTGCAACTTGTGTTGAAGTACCTTCAAAAGTTGTACTTTAGTATCTATTTTATATGTATTTTGGGAACGCTCATTGCATTTTTTGTGATATTTAGAGTGAAATGTCTCCTGTTGACATGCAAAATCACTTTTTTTTGTTTGTCTTAGTCAACACGGGAGCTAGTCAAAATGTTAAAACAAGTGGTGTGAACACTTTGGTTTGTCAACATTTAGTTAGTGGTTTCAGGTACTTAAACTTTTGCTTTACATATACACAATTATTGTTAATAAGACTCCTGTTTCTCAGTTGCTACTTGTTTTTTGGGTTTTTTTTAGCATTGGACCAGCCAAAAATACTAAGAAATATGTGCAATGTAAAATGTCATTATTCACTCATTTAGCTTCTGTGTGCCTTGTTTAGTGTTGTATGCTTTCAGTTTGCCACAAGAATATTTTTCTTTGATTTTTCTTTCACTATTATAATTCACTATTAACATTATCATATCATGGTTTTCACAAACTGGTATCAACCACCAACATGCAACCACTGTCAAGCTTCCCTCACCATAAAACATATTTACTTACAATTTGACATTTTCAAAACTATTAAACAAGTTTTCTATATTAAGAGCACTTTTGTGGATTTTGTGGTTATTAAAAATGTTTTTAATGTAAAATGTTTTCTGTCTATCTATCTATCTGTCTGTCTGTCTGTCTGTCTATCTGTCTATATATCTATCTATCTTATTGCTCATTTGTTCATTTTATTGTTCTGTTGTTTGTTTGTTTTATCTATTCTCTTCTCTATCTATCTATCTATCTATCTGTCCGTCCGTCTGTCCAGTTTTGATATATAAAGTTGTTATTATTATGTAATATGTTTTATCTATATTATTCTATAGAGCCATGTTCCTACATTATTATTGTATTATTATTTCAGGCACAATAAAAAAGAAGCCTCCTCATTTTAAATGCATACAAATAGTAGTCAGAATATTGTGTAGAGAAAATAGAATAAGATTAATTTGAGAATTAACTTTTGAGAATTGAACCAGCCACAGAAATAAATAAATAAATAAACAATTAACAAAAAGTATGTATTTTTTTGCCCAGTTATACACTTAACTATCACAAGTAATAAATGTGCTGAATCATTGTCGTGAATAACTCTCCTCTTCCTCTGACAGCGGTCATGGCCTTCCTGTTTGATCTGAAGGATCTGGTTGATCTGATGTCGATTGGCACTCTGCTGGCTTACACTCTGGTCGCAGCCTGTGTCTTAGTCCTTAGGTAAGTTTTCGTATTTTCTCCTGTAAACATTTCAAGAAGAGGGGTTTGATGTGCCTGCAGGCAACCATTGAAAGTATTTTCAGTTTCTCATTCCATTTTCTTTACCATAATTGTTAACCAGACTGAATTAATGTTACAGAACACTAAAGTAAATAACAGCCCTGGTTATGTTTGCTGTTAGTACTTTTCAATTGTTAGTATTAAATTGAATGTCTTTTATTTTCTGTTTTGTGTTAATTTAACATTTGTCATTTCATTTTTGTCTTAATAGATTTATCCTTTAGTT